>OY735234.1:42591736-42644236 GCA_963457665.1 Thysanoteuthis rhombus
TACAGGTCTGTCCCGTTATAACATGGTCTTTTGAGGTGTGGTTCATGGTATGTCACAAGTAGATGGTAGACTCCAAAATATTAATCCTGCTCAAAGATTGCCGGAGCTAGCTCCATATTAGCTACTTTTCTATTGCAGCTTTCTTTTTTATACGTATTATTATTATTATCATTATAATAATAATAATAATAATAATAATAATAATAATAATAATAATAATAATAATAATAATAATAATAATAATAATAGCAGCAGCTCACCCAGAGTTCAATCCCGTCTAGAGTTCATTTCTTGGGACCTCAAATTCTTATCTCAGCTTCCATTTCACTTTTGAAAGTCTTCTTTCAGGATTGCCACCAGTTGCCTCCTTGATCTTGTCTGCTGTCAGAAACTTCTACAGATAAAACCAGACGTTATCGAGAACCAACTCTTGACTTCAGAAAGTGCTGACAGACTTGGGTGATGTAATATTCTGCCGAAAAACCGAGCATGAGAATGGAGGAATGGGTAAACTCGGTCATTGGTCTGACTGCTGATTGAGTAACCCCACGGGAGAGTGATGTCCCATCTGATTGGCTGTCAAATCACGTCAATATTGTGCAACTGCTGATGATCATACAGTGGAAGTCATGAAGTCTCGTTCAGTGGAGAAAAAAGGACAAGCCGTATTATAAAGTAGAATTTGCCACGAACAATTCACTGATGTGAGTTATTCCTCAGTATAGACATTGGAATGAAAATAATCTATCCATGTGGACTGAATGAAAGGTTGAGTTCAACATTCCAATAAGATCACCGAATATGACAGACATCTGAAAAAGGCCGAAAGGTACAGCAACCGAAATGTTTTTGCTGAAAGAAACCGAGATGACAGTTTTATTCTGAATAGATTAATATGTAATAATGAAAATTCCTCATGTCAGAAAATGATTTAATTTGCCTCGTTCCTCGTTGTTTCCCTATCACCTAAGCGTTGCATATATTTATTCCTATTAAGTTGTTTCAGAACAGATTAATATCCAATAAAAATGACGAATAGATCTTCAGGTTGTGACTGGCACCCGGGATCCCGTTAAATCCTCACTCTCCCAAAACGGAATATTTTTCCATTCATAAATATAAAGAAACACGATATCAGCGAGGAAAAAAACACTCTAATTCTTGCACAGATTTTAGATTTAGGAAAGATATATTCCTTGGAAATTATTCAATTCATCATAAAAACAGGGATTGGCATGATGTGGAAGGACAGCTTGGAGAATTTAACGCCCACATAACGCAGAAGAGGTAAAAAGGAGCAGAGGTAGGCAGTGGGTAACCTACTTGAAGGGTTTGTGCAGGTGGACGATAGAAAGATTACTGGAAGGCAAAGATGAAACGGTGTTGTTGACAGCGACGAGGGGAAGGCAGCTGTTAAGATCCGCGATGTTCCACGTCTTGAAGGCACAATGAAAAGAGGAAGAAGGAGGAGGAGAAGAAGAAAAAGAAGAAGAAGAAGAAGAAGAAGAAGAAGAAGAAAAAGAAGAAGAAGAAGAAGAAGAAGAAAATCATGAAATCGATTGACGATTTATACACAGACATTGTGTGAGCAAACAACATTGTGTTACTGAGTTATTGAGATCGCCGGATCGATTGATATTGAATTGAATTCCGTTGTCATTTTTTGTTGGATCCCCGATCGGCGATAAGTAAGTCATCGCCGATAGAAAAACATCTATCTACGATGGCCGTCAACAAACTCCACAACATCAGGACAAAAGAAGACGAAATAAAGATAAAGTCAAGGTTGATATTGTATAAAACCTGTACAGCGATAAAACCGCAGCTTCCTTCAGATGTCCGTTATCTTCGGTAACCCTGTTGAAATGTTGACCCAGAACCCTTATTCAATCTACAGGAGTACATCATTCTCATTTCCATGTCTTTCCTAGGGAATAACTCATATCAGTAAATTCTTCCTGGTTAATTCCACCTTGTAATATGGCTCATCCCTTATCAACTGAACCAGAGTTCATGTTTTCCATTGTATGATCAGCAGTAGTTACAAAGTATTGATTTGGTTTGGCAACAAATCAGTGGGGACCTTATTGTGCATTTGTGAACAGAAACTCTCCCATGGTGTTGCTCAATCAGCAGTGAGACTATTGAAGTGTTTTATTTTAATATATTTCACTTTTACAGTACGTCGAGTTACAATACTCTCCTTCATCACCACTCAGAGGTTTACCTATTCATGTATACAAATGTAAATTCATATTTTGATGGAGTATAGAGTTGATACTGCATTTAAGTCTCAGATGCTTTTTAGCGTGCTGTCATACAATCAAGTTTGAGATCATTGGAAGAAACAAATGGATTAAAAACAAGAACAGTATTCTAATGATGTGTTCACGTAGCACTCAAAGGTAAATTGCAGATTCGAAGGGAAACCTTTCAGAGCTAAAACATGGATAGGGGATGCTGCAGGAAGGGGAACCATGAACGTTGTTAATCATATCTAAGAATAATTTCAATCTATAATCCCATGCTTGTAAACACTAATGACGTAATTTCATATCTATCACAGGAAATGATAAAAAAAAGAAAACAACGGATCAATTTTTGATACTAAAAAACAGAAACAAAACAAAACGTACCACCAAGAGCGAAACCGCTGATATTTTTTCAATCCAAAACACGAATTGATTTTTTAAAAAAAGATGACGTCAGTTAACTGGAGACTGTTGATTAAGAAAAGAATTCATTGAGTCAGTTGATTAGGGACAGACAGAAAGTGTTATAGAGATATTGGACACATCTAATAAAGATCTCTACTTTTTAACAGGGTCTCAGTCCGTTGCGTCTTTGGAGCAACTTTTGTAAATTAAACCCGTATATCCAGCTGATCAAGTCAGATAAGAGCTATGTATGTGCAAGTAGAAAAATGATCAGAACATTGATCTATGAAAAAAACTAATAAATCATCAGTAAAATTGGCTCTCGAAAACGTCGATAAGAGAAATATTCAATCAGTTTTCCTCAGAGAGAAATTGAATTCCCAACGGGGGTCGTTTAATCAGGACTTCGAAAATTTATGACAAAAGAAACCTTAAAACTCTCAAAACTTTCTTTTGTTTATCTTTAGTAGAACAGTCTTTATACTGACGGAAATAATAAAAAAATATACCGATTACAAGTTATTTTTTTCAAAGGATTAGTATATTTAAGTTATTGATTTACATTTTCTGTCTCAAGTTCTAAGACGAAGTGCTGTTACTATCATATTTTGATTCTATTGTGTTAGTTTCTTTGTCCTTGTCTTTATTATGGCTTTTTGGTTGCTACATCCTCAGGTCTTCAATCTGTTTGGCTTTCTGAGACGAGCTATTGCTGCTATTATACATTGTTTATTTAGAACCAGTTTCATTCTTCTTAATGTCTTTAACTACAGGCAATCAACGTGGCATGAAGGGCGGAGAGAACAGCAAGACTCATATTGTAACCTGGTCGTCTGCGGCATTCCAGTTTGTGTCCAGCCATCCTGTTTAACGTCTTGCAACTGAACCTGGGCCCACAGGGATGTGGGATCGAGGCTGACGAACGTGCACAGCTCTCCCTCAATATAATTCAAGTCAAATACAAGTCACCATTTCTGAATCTGCAGTAATCTGTAGTGGCTGTATCACTTTAGGTTGGAGCTATGGTCATCTTAGAACATGAACGGTGAGCATGATGACGATGTTTTTGGATCACCCTTCAAAGATCTTTGTCCATCTAGGGTCTCTGTGGGTGCAAGACATAAAGGGAGGGATGGAACTTACCCTGGCATGTCGGTGAATGACGTTGGGGAATGGTTGAAGAGATAATTAATGTTTTTCCCAGGAGCTTTTTGTACGGAATTAAAGCAAACCTTAACAGCTGGAATTAGAACCTGACTCATCAATGCCGTCCTCCATGCTGCCAACCACTTGGCCACTCGTACCTCCTGATGATTTGAGATAAATCCAGTCACCTGAATCAGAAAAAAAGCACGCTATAGACTATTCAAAATGTGGAAAAAAAAAAAAAAAAAAAACCTGATGAGAAAATAGCTTAGGGGATCTGAAAAATGTCTTGAAGCGAACTCTGGTTGTTGAAAGATATTTATACTTCATTGCCTTAACAGAAACGATGCCGCCTGATTAGTTGATTCTCGGATCTATGAACAAAAAAAAAAAAAAGCTGATTCTAAACTCAAAATACAAACCATGGTTTTCTTCGACTACGAAGGACGAACGTGATGATGATGATGATGATGATGATGATGATGATGATGATGATTGGTTGAAGTAACGTGAATCTCTCAAATAAGGAAAAAAATAAATAAAAGAAGGAAATATCCAAGAAAATAGAAATCTTCTTAGCGAACTGGGGTCGTTAGCAGATATTCACGGTTCAATGACCAAACAAACAATATTTAGTCTGATTAGTTAATTTTGGGGTCCGTAAACAATCAAGGGTCAAAAATCCCCAGAACTTGAGCCATGGTCATCGTCAATCAGGATTGACAAACGTGTTGATCACGATGATACTAATGACAGTTTAAGATAAATTAAATTGATTAAATTTTTAAAAAATAATACAAAATGTTCAAAACAAAAAAAACTGAAAAGGAAGAAGCCGATAGAATTGTCAAAAAAAAAAAGCACTTTAAATGGACACTGGTTGTTAAAAGATATTCATACTTCGATGGGCAAACAGAAAAGACTTGGTCCGATTATTTCTGACCGGCGATCGATGTTACTTTGAAAAGAGCCATTACTTGTTCATCCTCGACTTTGACTTTTAGTTCATGTTTCCGGACTTGTAGCAATTGAAAACTGTCAACTTCTGGTAACTGTCAACAAAGGTTTCTTCAGTTTTCTTAATGGTCTGGTTGGATGGCTATATATCATACGTACAGGTCACACTAATGAAGCTAGAGAATTAGAAAGTAAACATGTGCCACTTGATATGACGGTAAAAAATACGCTTTTTTTTTTGTCCATCCTCGATTATTCTTTTAGTGAGAGTTCAATTTACAATGTAGGTTTTTGCTAAATTATTCTTTTGGTTAAGATCGGGCAATGTGTGCAGACTTTTTTTATTGATCACCGCCCAATAAAAGACGTGAGAAGTCACTATCGATTGATCATCTATTTGCCGATTTAAAAAAAATTTAATTATCCTAAATATAGTATGCTGCAAAAAGATGTTGGTCGTATGACGTTTTCTATTGAGCGACCAACCAGACCCATCCATCTTTGACTTTTGGTTCGTGTACTTTAGACTAGTGGCGATTTCATTCCGGTGTAAGGAATCTATTCAGAAGATCCAGCGAGGCTTACAGATTAAATAATCATTTAGACAAACACGAAAGATAGCATCAGACATTCAGTGTTGCTGGTTGAATAAATTGCTCGTCCAGCCCAAAAGAAGTTAAAGAAGTAAAGAATGCTAGGCGAAAAGGTCGTTTTTTTTTCCCCAGACAGATACGTTGAAGATGTAATTGAGACTGTGAATTAATAGCCAAGGATGAGAGGCTCAACTTTGAAATCTCCAAGGAATGCAATGGTAGAAACGTTTTATCTTAAAACCAGGATTGCTAGCTTGGCTTTTTCAACTACGTTAGCTTTAGAATTTCAGTTTGGCTTTTCTCCCTTTGTTGGCTTTTCTCCCTTTGTTGGCTTTTCTCTCACTTGGATGGATCCAAAGTTAAAAGAAAAGAAAAGAAAGATAAATAAAGATCGTTTAGCATATCAATAAACAAGTCTTTTCAGGTACCACAGCCTGAAGTTTGTTATTTTCTTCTTAAACTTTTCCCAATTTTTTTTTTAATATATGAATAAATGAATAAAAAAAAATACGTAGTTTTAATGAGATCAAAAGTTTATCTGATAGGATAAAGACGTAAAGTGATATTTTTGTAACAATCAAAAGCTTATTCAATAAAACAAAGATGTAAAACAAATCATCATCATCATCATCATCATGAGTCTTTTAGCGTCCGTCGTTGGACATAGACCTTCCCCAGGATTTGCCACACTTTTCTATCATGGGCGTCACGGAGCCAGTACTTCCTGAACTGGTCTAGCTCGTCTCTCCATCTAACATTTTGCCGGCCTCGGTTGCGCATGTGTTCTCGGGGAATCCATGTTGTGAGTCGTGATGTAAAAAAAATTATCTAATCAAAATGAAATCGAACTTGAAATAAAAGTAAATTTTGTCACAAGCCAATTTCACATATGGTATAACACTTTAAGAATGATTTACTTAATATTCATTGATCAAAGAAAATATTCGAAAAAAAATTCAATAAATTGAGGACTAGAACTAGGATCTAGAAGATACTGATAGAGTTGCAGGAGCTAAATCCACCAAAAAAGAGCTAAATTTAGCAATAAAAGAGCTAAATCGGCAACTTTGCCTCATTACTTATAGTTTGGCTTTTTTGCCTATTGTCTCATCAAATAATTGGCCAAGGTCCTAATCTGGCCACCTTGTTTAAAAGAAAAGCCTGACAGCTGCAGGGTCACTCTCCAACCGTAATTCTATTGTGACTGAAGATGATTACTACGACTTTTCTTTTGTATACATAATAAATGCATATATAGATATATAAGACTTGTCAGTTAGTCTCAGTAGGTAAGAGAGCTGCCTACCAATCATGTTGTTGTGACTTCAAATCTCGGTAGGAGAATGTTGATTTTGTTGAAGTGTTTATCCTCCAAAATTAGGTGAAGTTTGTTCTTGTTGTTACGGTGTGGAAACAAAGTCAACTTCAGTTTCCGACGTAGACTAGAATTTGACATCAAATACAACAACGGTAACAATGATAGGACTAGGTCGATGATGTTAATGATCATGAGGATACTTGTGATGGTGAAAGAAAAAAAACCCAAAAATTTTGCACGTGTATTTATCTTCAATCTATATCAAGAACAGTTTGACTTTTTCTGTCGTATTTCAGCTCCTTTGTCAATAACATCTGCAATCTATTCCTGGAGAAAATACTCTCCCAATGTGAATGTCACTTGAAAACCCGTTCTTGAACATATACGATGTAGGGGAGGTGAGTGTACGATACACATGGCTCAATTCCAAAATTCTGTCAATTCTTCCTCAGCCCATGACCCAACCTTCCCCAAAGTATCATTGGAATTAATTAAAAACTTTTGGAGATATTGTGTGAACAAACTTGAGTGAATAAACGTATGGATAAAAAAATATTGCAATTGACCCCCTTACGCCCTAGACTTCACCCCGAAATTTAACCAATAGTTCCTCCGCCCCCCCCCCTAACGTACCCTCTCCGAAACTCTGGGTATATTTTGTAGACATATATAAAGCTACAATGCAGATATAGTTACCAAACATGTTTGGGATCCAACCCGAAGTATAATTAATTCATTCTTAATCCAAAGTCCAACCTCCAGGGAGATTTCATTGAAGTTCTTTGAGATATTGCATGGAAAGACAAACACGTCGTTGACAAAAGTGAATAATGATGATGATGATGATGGTGATAATAAAGAAAGAACAATACAATTTTCCAGACATTTATTTATCATCTATCAGTGTAATGAACAATGAACTTGATAGTGTTTTTCCTGTCGGATTCCTACCGTGATGTTGGCATTAAAATTATAATTCATGAATAGAGAGAGAAGGGAGGCAACAGAGAGAGAGAGAGAGAGAGAGAGAGAGAGAGAGAGAGAGAGAGAGAGAGAGAGGTGGTATGGAGGGGAAGAGAGATTATATTTCGACGTCATCAATCAACAATAGCAGGAAAGAGAAAAAAGAAATGATATAAAGCTAATATGTCGCAAATAATGATATAATACGGAAATTTGGCCAAGTGGCTGGAATAGTTTCATTATATTACGTACGTGTCACGTATACAGTCCTCGTTGCTTGTAGTAGAGATTTTTGTGCACACACTCCCCTCCTTAGTAAAAACTTTGAATCTTGCACACACTCTCCCCTCCATATCAGACACTTGGAATTTTACGCACACATTCCCCTATGTAGTAAAAACTCAGAATTTTGCGCACCCCCCCCATAATAGAAACTTGGAATTTTGCACACACACTCCCCCCCAGAGTAAAAACTTGGAATTTTGCGCACACACTCCCCTCTATAGTAGAAACTTGGGATTTTTTGCACACTCATCCCTCAATGAATAAGGGAAACCATTTTTTGTTTAAAAAAATTGACATGGCAGCTGAATTAGATTGTCACACTTTTCCATGTATGCATGTATCACGTGTACAAAGTTTGAAATATCTTCGAAACTCATAAGCTAAGTCATTCAAGCTTCAATCAGAATGGAGTTTGACCCTGAAGCAGTCAGTCTTGTTTTCTTTAGATTTCCTTTCTTCATCGTCTTTAGCTTTCGAAAGGAACTAACAAAAAAGAGCCAACGATTCAGTCTACTTGGTTTAGAAATCAGCTTTTATAATCCAAGCGTTTATCCGACACCGTTTTGCAATGGGTAATTTCATTCTATTTTTTTCGATTCATTTATTTTTTTAATTTGATTTACCTGCAAGCCTCGTCGTGATAGGGTGAGAGCAGAAATGTACCTTCCTGCAAATAGGCAATCTTTCTGATCTATTGATGCTTTAACGATCAGATATTCGGTTTTATTGGATGAGATCAGAACTTCGTGTTTTCAAATCTCGAAGTAACCTACAGGGTTTTCCATGAATATGCTCAACATTCAATCCACTTCCAACTTTCCTGACTTTCGTTCATTATTGATTTCCGTATTGAGGGAATACGGACACCCAATCCAAAAAATGTGAACTCCAAAACGGGTAAACTACCATCGTGATATAATATCACGGAGAAACCCGAAGAAATACCGAGCATTCTAATTAGAAAAAAAAAGGATTTTATTAAAGATGTATTAAGTGGATGTTCCGGCCTATACATGAACTTCAGCACGACGAAGATCATGTACAACAACCACATCGGGGATAAAACACTAAGATCAAAACCAAAGACGCAGAAATGGAGAAAGTACGCACTACATCTAACTAGGATAACGAATCTCAATGAGACCCTCAAAAGAAGAAATCAAGCGAAGAATCACACTAGGGTAGCAGGCCTTTGGCAGAGCTAGCTCAACCTTCAAAAATAAGAAGATCTCATTAATCCTAAAAAGAAGGGTGTATAACCAATGCATCCTCCCCATAGTCACTTATGGAGCTGAAACATGGAACCTAACAAAGAGACAGACCCGTAAATTGAGAACCATGCAACGTACGCATGAAAGAATGATGCTGGGCCTCACATGGAGAGATCACAAGACAGCACAGTACATCTGAGAAAAGACAAGAGTCAGGGACATCATAGAGTCCATTAAAAATCTCAAATGGTGGTAGGCTGGCCATGTTGCAAGAATGGCAGACTTCCGACGGACATTAAGACTCATGACATGGATCCCCCGAGATCACATGCGTAATAGAGGCCAGCAGGATATTAAATGGAGAGACAAGATAGACAAGTTCAGGAAGTACTGGCTCCACGACGCCCATGATAGAGAGGTGTGGCAAATCCTAGGGAAGGTCTGTGTCCAACGACGGACGTAAATGGAATGATGATGATGATGATGATGAGCATACTATGTTCACTCCTCAGTAAGTTTTTGATTAGTGTACCTGTATGCACGAGTAACTTCAGCTTAGTCATGTACTATGAGAATCTATCGATCTATTGAAAACTATCAACCCCAAAATTGTCATCAAAACTGTTAGCATAGGTTTCTTCAGTTTTTGCTGCACCAATAGAGGTCGATGGAATTTTTTGAGAATCAGCCCATAATAGATTTTTAATGGAGAGGGTCAATTTGCAATGTATGTGTATGCTAAATCGCCCCCTTTGTTTGCGCCCAGAAGCCGTCACGCTAATCCTTGACAAATTCAGACGCTTCAAGTGGTTCAGTTAGAGACAGGAGGATTATCATCCACTGATCATCCTAAACACGGCATGTTGCCAAAAGACATCAGTCACGTGACAGTTTCTGTTGAGTGGATGACTATCTACCTATGTATGTATGTATGTATGTATGTATGTATGTATGTATGTATGTATCTATCTATCTATCTATCTGCCTATCTATCTATCTATCTATCTCATGTCTGTTCATATCCATCTATCTCATATTTGTTCATATCTATCTCATATCTCTTCATATCTATTATCTATTTATCTATCCATCTCTATCTATCTCATGTCTGGTCATATCAATCAGTCTATCTATCAATCTATCTCAATCCATTCATATTCATCTATCTATCTATCTATCAATCTATCTATTCGTCTCATACTTGTCCACTATGTATGTATGTATGTATGTATGTATGTATGTATCTATCTATCTATCTATCTATCTATCTATCTATCTCATGTCTCTCCACATGTATCTATGTATCTATCTCATATCTGTCCTTATCTCTCTATTTCACTGTCTCAGTTTATTCATATTCATCTATCTATCAATAAGTTCACCACTCACGGATAAGACTATTCAATTCACAATTCCTATAAAAGTAAAATCTGAAACTTTTGGCCACCGATACCTCTGCCCCTATGCCGATTCAAAAGCGTATCGGTCCCTAATTAGTCTTGTTATCCGATGAGACCGCGCTTGTGTATTCACTCATAGCACACCAAAATATTAGGTTCCTAAGCAGGCTTCCGAGAAGCAATATGATCAGACGGAATACTGGTCAAAATGTTGTGCTCGAAATCAAAGACTTGAAGCAACTCAGCCGGATTATCCATAAACAAGAGTATGAGAATCTGACACAAAGTATCCAATCTTAGCTGTAAAGTAAAAGTCATTTTCAGGGACGATTCTAAGAATATAACCTTGATTAACCGGCATATGATCAAAGAAATAACGAGACTTCTTTAGCTCAGAACCTTTACTCAACTGAGAAGGACGGAGATCTTATTTGCCAAAATGTTGAAATCTAAACACCAAAGATGGGAAATGGAAATTATTCATGGGAAGAGAAAATTTCTCTGATGCAAAATATCCAATTTCCACCAAAATAATAAAAACTACACAAACAAAAAATTCTACAAATTAATAACAAGTCTGGGGTGACGTTATTTTCTGAAATTTGTGATGATCTTGGGGAAACACTTCCATAAATTGTCAATGCTTTCCATGAAAGATTATCTTCACGAACATTCAGCATATTGCTTTGGGTGCCGTGGAGAATAGTGTTTTGTATGATTTATTTGTAAAAGTACAGAAGTTGCTGTGAAGCTAAAACGATTAGATGCTCAAGATTAAAGCAAAAAAACCATTTAGAGGGAAAAGAAGTGAAGAATATAGCGAGTTGATAATAACCGAACTTTTTTTTTAGTAGAAATTTCCCGTGCAATCATCATCATCATCATCATCATCATCAGTCTTTTAACGTCCGTTGTGGGACATGGACCTTCACTATGACTCGCCACATTTCTCCATCGTGGGCGTTGCGAAGCCAGTATTTTCTAAATTTGTCTAGTTCATCTTTCCATCTGGTATTTTGTCGGCCTCAGTTTAGCATGTGATCTCTGAGGATCCATATTCAAAATCCAGTTGCAATGTCCATCAGTTGTCTTTCATTCTTGCAACATGACCTGCCCATTGCAATCTGAGTTATCTTATAGAATCTATGATGTCTCAGACCAACGTTTTGTTCCTGATATAATGTGCTGTCTTGTGATCCCTCCATATGAAGTTGACCATCTTTTTATCTACTCTCCCATCTGAGCAAAATGCGACACAAGGTCAGGGCTTTACGTAGAGAAAAGGGAGCAACCCATCAAAAATAGCTCCAGCCGACGCAACTTAGGTTGCTAAGCAAAAGTGTCAGGACAATCCTGACCTGTCCCTTTGAGTGCGATGAGACAGAGCAGCCCAAGGGCAACAGATCCCATGTAGGTGGGCTGTGTAAAAGTGTGAGAGCCCAAGAACGAATCCAAAAGCTCCCTTTGTGCGTAGCAATGCGCAGCCTCAGTATAACATAATTGGCTGACACATTACACCGGCGCACTCAAGCTTCCATGCTCATCACAGCACCATCTCTCACCTATTCGGCAGGCGAGGGTCAGTACCCGGCGCCTCGGTCTCTGCCGTGGAACGGGATACTACACCTTAATCAATGCCGAAAAAGCTTGAAAAATGTTGGGCTAAGCATGATTCTCTCATGCATACGATTCATGCTTCTCAGTTTGCAGGTTTGTCTCTTGGTTAGGTTCCATGTTTTAGCTCCAGAAGTGACTATCGGGAGGATGCATTGGTTGTATACTCTTCTTTTTAGGATCATTGGGATCATCTTGTTTACGATGGGTGAGCTTGCTCTTTTGAAGGTTCACCATCCTATAGTGATTATACGCTGGATTTCTATTTCTTTTGTGGATTTCATGGAGATTCGCTGTCGTAAGTAGATGTAGTGGTCTACTTTCCCCAGTTTTGGATATTAGATTTTGACAGTTATGTCCTTATTCTCGATGTGATTGTTGCTAATGACTTTCGTTTTACTGAATCTTATCTGTGGGCCGACTCTTTTGCTTTCTTTGTTTAGTTCATTAGTTAAAAGTCGTGTAGGTTCCCTGCATAAAGGATGATGTCGTCTGCTAATTTGAGTTTGCTCAGATATTTGCCGTCTAATTTGATTCCTCTGTTTTCCCAGTCAAGTTTACGGAAGATCATCTCGAGATGGGCTTTGAAAAGTTTGGGGGAGCTGGTATCACCTTGTTTTACTCTTTTTTGGAGTTGGAAGGGTTCTGAGTCCTTATGTAGCCTGATAATGGAGTTGCTGTGAGTATATAAGAATTTCCTTCGTTCAAAATGGCGTATGACAAACAACCAATCAAGATTATTCATATGGGAAAACTTTTGAATGTTCCCAGGTCTCAAAATTCTGATGATGTTATCTTTGCCAACACCTCAGTGCGCTGGGGAAAGACAAGTTTTCTTTACAATATGATTTATATCTAGGAAAAAATTGAGGATTCTCAGACCTGAAAAAGTTATCTTTGCTAGCATTTGAATACATTTCTCTGCGTACCGAGGAGGATATATCTTCTTGTAGAAAGTTAGAATTATATTTTTGTAAAGACATAGAAATTTCCATGAGCATAACAACAATAACATCTCCAAGATTAAAACAAAAAGAAAGAAAACGGACCGTACACAAGGATGATAATAATTCATATACATATATCTATGTAATGAAGTGTGTGATTTTTTTGTTCATTTCTCCCACTTAAAGGTAACAATTTTGCTGATAAAATATTTCCATTTGGAATAATTGACTTTACTCATTGGCTCATTTGTTCAAAGAACGTTTATTATAATCACGGATAATGTTATCACAGCCTCGAAAACTGAAGAATTATATGTTGACGGATCTTGTGTCGGTCTTGGATGAGGGGTTCTGATGAGAAAAAAATATCTCAAACCAAAAATATTCACGTAAAAATTTTCTGAATCTGCCCCAAAACTCAAGCAAATCTTCTTTGGCTCATAATCTACTTCTCCAAAAAATTGATTGAGAACTTTTAGATATATTGTGTGGGCAAACATGAATATAATGAATATATGTATTCACAGATGTTTGTGCTTTTGTCCACACAATATATCTTAAAGTTCTGAATGAAGCACTGGTAAATGGGAAATTACGTGTAAGCAAATATATCGCTCAATTCGGACTTACTGACCACCCAATTCTGCAGAGGGTAGCGATACTCGGAGGGATACTGGATAGTCTATAGCCACACTGAAGAGTTGTAATACAACGAAACAGCAGTCCGTTGATGACATTATATATATATATATATATATATATATATATATTCGAATTTTGCTGTATTTACCTCAAGTAAAAAAAAAACTAACTTCAAGATCTACTGATGTCTATGGCAAAGGAACTGGTAATTTTCATCAACATATTACCTAAGGCTTTCTGGTGAATAGTAACTAGACTTATTGGCATTACTATGTTGCTTAGTATTTTCTCAAGTCTAAATTTTTTCGCCAATTCTCAACTCAGTAGACTCAAACTGACGGCATTGGTAAGTTGCTAAAGGCTTCCTGGTAAATATTTTGGTAACTAAGTTTATAGTCGTTATTATTTCGTTTAATATTTTCTTTCAAATAAATTCTTCAGCTGCTTCTTAACTCAACGTACTCTGGCTGACGGCTTCGGTAAGTTGCGATAAAAAGCAACTAAAATGAAGTTGAAAGAAAATACTGTTCATAAATTGATAATAATGATGGCTGACAATGTTTCATCGAAAGAAAATGAATAGAAGATAATATTAATGTTACTATTACTACAAATGTAAGTTGACAGCCAGCAAATGTGTAATAGCTTCATTGGACTGTGTTAATATTTGCTGTTGTCATCTTAAGGTAAAAAAAAAATAAACGTCCAACACGATGAGGATGTTTTTCAGGCTTTTTTTTGAAGAGATGCCAATGTCCACAGAACTGGACTTATTGGACAGAAGATGATGGAAAAACGAAAACTTCGCCAAAGAAAATAATTTGTCCAGCGTTCTTTACATAAGATGACATTTTTTTCTCGATTTCAATTAAGTCAGCCAAAGCCTTTTACTTCAGGTTTTACCTCAGAGAATGTCTTCATTTTATATAACTTTTTGACGAATTTCTTCTTCTTCTTCTTCGTTTTTTCCATTTTTTCTTTTACTCTTCTTTTCCTTTTTATTTTTTATCTTCTTCTTTTCTTCTTCTTCTTTTTCTTCTTCTTCTTCTTAATTTTCTTCTTCTTCATCATCATCATCATCATCGTCATCTCCTCCTCCTCCTCCTCCTTTTTCTTCTTCTTCTTCTTCTTCTTCTTCTTCTTCTTCTTCTTCTTCTTCTTCTTCTTCTGTATCATTCATGCTTTTTTTTTCTTGAACATCTTTTTAGCCCCTGTCTTCACTTTTTACTTTTTCATTCATGATAATGATGTAAATGGTCCACATCATCATTATCTTTCAATGAAGTTTCCTTCTTCTTCTTCTTCTTCTTCTTCTTCTTAGTCTTCTTCTTCTTCTTCTTCTTCTTCTTCTTCTTCTTCTTCTTCTTCTTCACATATTTTCCTGTTACTGAACACCATTTCCTCCGATGAATCAAGACCTCTCTTCTTCTCTTCCCTGTTATTTCAACCCCCAAAACCCATCACCAATTATTTCTATTTTGGGGTTCAATCTCTACGGCCCTGAGTGTCTATCGACTTTAGGGCCAAGGATAAGAATGTCTATTAAAAACTACGTGATGACTTACAACACACGACCGTAAAAAATGACCAATGCCGTCTTTTTCTGGCAATTCAAACACGCCTCATTAGATAGAAGTAGAGAAAAGTTCCAAGTGAAACCATTTCTTTTCTTTGAGAGGAAAAACGATGCAACGTACTTCGAAATCAACCAAATATATAAATGATCAGGTTAATTCCCAGTTTTGGTGCGTAATATAGATAACTCTTTTTAGCCTTTAAGAAGAATTAAGATTATTTGAGTGAAAAATAAAAGAGCATGATGTTAAAATGACTCACGAATGAAATAAATAAAAGGACAACATTGTATCTATACAAACCTTCGGGGTTTTACACAGTAACCGATTCGATGGTGAAACCAATGAAGCAATTTAACTTTGGTAAGAGATATCATCTTTAGTTCATTTCAATTCAAACAGGAGTTATTCCCATTTTAAGCACAAGCAGTAGGAATCTACTTAATATGATCTACATATATTCTTTATCGTGAGTTACAAATAAAAACTATTTTCCGAGGTTTTGAAATGAAATAATTAAATCATTCCAAATATTGTTCATACTATCATCTACCTTATGGTCATTCTAACCACTTTTTGTAGGTATATGTATATATTTATATACATGTATGTATGTATGTATATATATATATATATATATATATATATATATATATATATATATATATATATATATATATATATATATATATATATATATATATTCAGACTATCCTCATCTTTGGTGTTTTTCATCGAACCTAGAACCATCAGATTACTTAACAGTAATTTGTCTGATGCTGTAACCACTGCGCTATGTGTCCATGTGGACGACAGGTGCTAATTTTTAGGAGCCTTAAACCTCAGGTGACAGATTTTTTTTTGGTTTGTGGTTACAGCATCAGACAAAAATCTCCCAGATGATACCTGACGAAGGCCGTAGAGTGCAACGGCCGAAACGTTGTATGAAAAACAACAAAGATGAGGATGGTCCGAATATCAATAGAAATAATAATAATACCTCATCTAAAAAATTTCAAGATATATATATATATATATATATATATATATATATATATATATATATATATATATATATAATGTGTACTTTAGAGAGTGAGACAGACTCGGGAGTGAAGTTTTTGGTGGTAAGGTTTATTAATCCTTATATGTCAATAGTCCATACATGTTTCGGGATTTCTCCCATCATCAGTGGTGCGTGTTGTGTGAGTGTGAATTAAAATGTACCATGTGGAACCAGAGTCCACTGCCAGGGGCTATGCATTGTGGGTAAGTTTTGTTGTCAGGGCTACTAGAGGCCTCCTGCTGAATGTAAGAATGACCAGCAGGTATTGGGATTTTGGTAAAGCAGCAGCAGTTGGTCTTGGGGAGGGCAGAGTGTGTCAAGGTAAGGGGTAGTGTTGTGGAGGTGGATTTTTTGGTATGTTTGGGATAGTGTAGAAGGAGGGATGGTGGGGTCAAGGAGCTACATAGGTATCAACCTTAAAAGTTACTGAATTGTTACTGAAAATGTTTTGGCTATGATTTGGACAGGGGTTATAACAGGCTAAGGTGAAGTTTTTCCTATGGGTCTAGGTGACTTTGAAGCTTCCATTATTGAGTGTGTCTAAGATGTGGGTGTGAGGATATTAATGGTAGGAGTTGTGTGTATTAGTGTTCTGTGTGGTGCGGGTTGTTCAGTTTAGTATTTAATCCATTAGGATATAGGGTTTTAAGTTTGTTGATCCACATGTCTTCGTGTTTTTCTAGAACTTTAGTTATGTCAATTGGAGTAGTTTTTTCTATTTTTTCTATGATGGTGAAGCTAGCGTCAGTGGCAAAATTGTGGTCAGGTGTGCGAAAGTGTAGTTCTACAGGAAGTGGGCTACGATTATTTTTTGACTTAATCCTATGTCTATAATTGTTGAGTCTAATATTAAATTGCCACTCGGACTTGCCTATGTACTGTAACTTACATCTATTGCACTCTAGAAGGTATATAATGTTCTTACTGCGGCAGTTGCTTTTGTGGTATATGTGGTAACTCTCTTTTGTCGTGGTGCTTGTGAATGTGTTGGTGTACTTGAGGTGGTTGCAACATAGACTGTTTCTTATGTTGCAAGGTGTGCAGAATTTAATTGTTCTAGTTGTATTTTTGTGTACAACTTTATTGTTAACGATAGTATTGCTACTGATCATGTCTCTGATGCTTTTGGGTCTGCGGTAGGAGATAACACATGGGTCTGTGAATGTTTCTTTTAGATCTGTTTTGATCGTGAGAATGTTCCATCTATTATTGATGATGTGTGCTAAGGGTGGGAGTGTGTTGTTGAAGGTTGTTATAAGGGGTATGCAGTTGGGTTTGTTATTATGGGACAGTAAAAGGGTTTCATCCCTGGGTATTCCAGTCGCTTTTTTTATTTGTTTTTTTTGTCATCTAGTGGATAACCTCGTTGGGTGAAATATTGTATTAGGTTATGTTTGTGTCTGTTAAGTTCACTATTGGTGGAGCAGATTCTTCTAATTCTAAGAGCTTGTGAAAATGGTAAGCTTCTTTTTAAGTGTTGGGGATGGGCTGATTTGGAGTGGAGGTAATTGTGGGTGTCTGTGGGTTTTGTGTAGAGGGTGGTTTGGAGGTTTCTGTTGTCATCTATATATATGCGTGTGTCTAAGAAGGCTATGGAGTCAGTGGATGTTGTGAAGTCAAACTTAGTAGAGTCATGTGCCGAGTTTAGATGTATAAAGAAGTTATCTAGTTTGGTTTTTTCGCCTGTATATATGAAAAAAATGTCGTCTATGTATCTACCATAAAAGATGCAGTCATTATAAATCTCTGGGTAAATGTAGGTTTCTTCAAATTTACCCATGAAGATATTAGCATAGGATGGGGCCGCTACTGTGCCCATGGCGCAGCCTTTCACCTGGAGGAAGTGTCTATTATTAAAGTTAAAGCTATTTAGAGTTAGAATGTGGTGCATAAGAGTGGTGATTGTTCTAGTGCTAGGTTCTTTAGTAGTTCTATTGTTTAAGGCTTCTGTCAGTGCTAGGATACCTTCGTCATGTTTGATGTTGGAGTATAGGGATTTAACATCCATACTAACTAGAAGTGCTTTGTCTGGGATTGCTGTGATGTGTTTGATTTTGTTTAGGAGGTCTGTGGTGTCACGTATATATGATTTGATTTGTGTTGCTAAGGGTTGGATGTAGTGATCTACAAATTTTGATAGTTTGGTAGTGTGGCAGTTCGTAGAGGAGATGACTGGTCTACCTGGGTTATTTGGTTTGTGGATTTTGGGGAGTAGGTAGAACCTTGCGGGTTTTGTGGAAGTGGGTTTCAGTATATTCTGTGTCCCTTTGTCTATCATGTTGCTATTGTGTAATTCTGTTAGGGATTGGGTTATTGTGTTTATGTATTCGTTAAAGGGGTCTATGGGGAGTTCTCTGTAGAATTCTGTGTTGCTTAATTGTAAGTTAGCTTCTGTGAGGTATTCATCTAAACCCCAGATGACTATGGATCCACCCTTATCTGCTCTTGTGATGATCAAGTTTGTATTGTTTTTTAGTTTATTAAGGGCCTTTCGCTCTTTAGTTGTAAGGTTATCACGTGTTAGGGTTTGTTGTGTGTTATTGTTGATGTAGGTTTTTATGTCATCTCTGACGGCTAGCTCAAAAGTTTGAATGGTTGTGTCTATGTTTTTTGGGATGAAGGATTTGTTGGGGTCTTTAAGCCTATCAAGGATGTCACTATCGTGGCCTGTTTTCCCAAAGCGGGCTCTAAGTTTGATCCTTCTGAAGAAGTCATAGAGATCTTTGTTGAGGGTGTGATTGTTGAAGTGTGGGGGTCGGGGACAGAAATTGAGGCCCTTGTTAAGGAGTTTGAATGTGTCCCTAATATATATATACATATATATATATATATATATATATATGCATGATGTGTGTGTGTGTGTGTGTGTGTGTGTGTGTGTATATATATATATATATATATATATATATATATATGTACGAGTATGTGTGAATTTATGCATGTCTGTATTTATGTATGCTCCAATGTGTGGGTAGCAATTTTGCATCTAGTAAGTTAAATTTTGGTCTTAGTGTATATCTTTTAGATGCAAGAGGTCATAGGTAATGTGACATTTCTAGGTTGGGTCTAGTGGAGTACTGATGCCAATTTCCAACTCTGTATATAAAACACTCTTGCCAGCAGTGTTAGAACACACGAACATACACACATGAAATGGAATAGAACACTCTGCAACCTTTCATATCTGTAGCCGTTCAATGTAAGTGTAGAAATAAGTTTCAGTCCTGTCTTTGTTTGTTCATGTCAATGGTTTTGCTTTTTATTACACAATTAGATTAAAACCATGATTTTGATCTCTCGGGGAGAACGATTCTGATAGAATTAAAATTCTTCGACCAACTGAAAACTATCAGCGTCTAAAGATACATGTACGATGATCATAGCCACATGAAAACCTAATATAAATGTTTGATACATACATACATACATACATACATATTTACATACACATAGTCATAGACACACGCATATATATATACACACACACATATATATATATATATATACATATATATATATATATGTATTGAGATCCAAATATATCTGATATATTTCAAAAAGTTTATTCAATATATTTGTACAGCTTCAAAATTGCCTAAATTTGGAATTATGATTTCTCATTTTTCGTGCAATGTTTAGAAATTCTTTCGATTTGTGTATTCTTGTCGATTTCGAAGCTGTATAAGTGAGTAAAAATGGACCTTTGGAAATCTATCGGACACTTTTTGCCCTAACTATATATATATATATATATATATATATATATATATATATATATATATATATATATATATTGTAGTTTCAGTAGTTTGTAAGAATACAGAAAAAAATAACGGATTTTCCCGTTGATGATATCTAATCACTGCTCAAAATCTATCGAAGCAATAAAGCCAACAACACATAAAATGGAAATCACAAAGATATCTTTCCGGTGACTGTCAACATTTTGTGCCTTACGTGGTTTTCAGCAACAGTTAATATGTTTTGGCCTTATATATATATATATATATATATATATATATATATATATATAATTACAAGGACATGTATCCGGTAGAAGTGAACTTTTCGTGCCTCTGGCACTCGTCAGCAACTAGCTGTACGTTGTCTCCTTTGGGTTCCAAAAATAACAAGCTAATCTACTTTTGAATAACGTATTCAAAGATCATTCAATCAGGTTGTTCTAACCATTACAACGACGCATGTATGGAAACAAATTCTCAGACTTACCTTCAATCTTCTAGACCCACGAGATAAACCTATACGATCATTATGCATGTTTTCTCGTATTTCAGTGCTCTATGTTATATATCATACCTAAGAAAGCATTTGGTGCTGAGGATCGTTCTATGAGCTAATTTGTTTTGGTTGAAACTAACGATATAATTCATTCGTATGTCTATAGATTTTAAATGGCTTTGATGGGAGGTATGCAAGACTGAGAGAGAAAAATTAGGGAAGATATTAGTTTCATTTTTGTCTGTTGCCATCGGGAGGGTATCGTATTTCATATTTTGATAGTCTGTCCCCGCCTTTATTATTCTGGCTTCCTTTTGAATTACATTCAATTTGTTTGTTATTCAGTCAGGTCATTATAGGAGCTGTCAGGTGGAGTATTACGGCTTAATCTTTTTTTGTCATTATCTTGGGGTTAATTTCTTTTTTTATTCCGAGTTTAATACTCCTGTTTGGACCCGAAAGAGAAGCAGGTTGAGGATTAATCTTTTTCAATCTTCCATCGTTGATATATATATATATATATATATATATATATATATATATATATATATGTATGTATATATATATATATATATATATATATATATACATACATACATATACATATATATATATGTATACATATATATATATATATATATATATATATATATGTATATATATATATATTAATTTCTTGCTCCATTTCAAATTTTAGAATCATGTTTCTCTGAAAAAAAAATGGAAGAAATAAATTACCTTTTTTGTCTGTTTTTTTACTCTTATTCCGGATTTTAACCTTAATAGATTATTTTTCTTCTCAAATGTTATATTGATTTTTTTCAAGACATAGTAGACATTTTGAGTATAAGATTTTACAAGTTGTCTTTTTTTTCAAATTAATTTCCGTTACAAAGTTTTTATCTTTACATATCCTTGACTTTCCAGTGAAAATTAGAGAGAAAAGTGCCATTTCTATAATTGCCATGTGTTAATGATTTTTTATGGTTAGCTATTCCAGTTCAAAAGGTTAGTTGTGATATTTTGAGGTGAAATTTTGATTGATTTAGATTTTTGGAGTGTAAATGTTTTCACTGTACACCATTCCCAAAGTTAGATATTTTCTCCCTATTTACATCCCTGGGGCATTGAGCGATTACATTTTTCACTTTTGTTTTTCGTATCGTTTTTTTTTTTCATTTTGATTTCTTTTTGTTATTATTTTTCATTTTTTGTTTCAAAAGCTGTCTATTAAGCTAGAACTTGTTTTGATTGTTTTCTCGGTAAGAAACTTATAAAGTTTGTAACTTTGTGTGGAATGTTCTCGACGAGTTCCATAAATATTCAACCGACGTTTGTTACAACGTGTTTATTGAAGTGAGGTGTAAACCATAATCTGTTTCTTGTTCTGCTTTTCCTTATTTTTGTTGCTTTGTTCACCCGTCTGTTTTTGTTTGAAATTTTAGCTCATATTTCGCGAATCTATTTTTACCATCGCTTTCTGGTATTTTCGTCTAATTTTGTGAGATACTTTCCCATTGGATAAGTTTTGTGTTAATCTTCTGTTCACAGCGTTTGGAATTCGGATCAGAGTAAAAAGTTGATGATTAGAATGTGTATTTATATATGTTAGTGTACTATTACGTCGATTAAATGGTTCATACGTGTTTGATCCAAAGTTGAATATGACGTCAAGAAAGTCAACGATTTTGACATGGGCTTTCATTTCTATCTTCAAACCTCATATCTTTATTAGTTTTAAGTGTATATGTATGTGTTTACGTATGTGTGTGTGTGTGTGTATGCGTGCGCGCATTTTTCTGCGCAATCTCTTACTGAATAAAGTATTAGACCCGTAAAGAATATTCAATCACTCCACTTTCTCTAAAGAGACGCCTCTGCTGTTGGGTCGAACAAGAAATGCCAAGTAATTTCATTAAATTCCAATTTCACAGATTTAAAAGCTTCACCAATCTCATGAGGGAGGCACACGTGATCAGCATTTCATCATACTTAAGTTATATGACTTTCAAGGAGAAGAAATCATGCTCTCTTTGTCATAAAATTGATTCATATTTTGAAAGAAAACTTGAACATTATATATATTGAGAGTACTTCTATTTGGCACAGAGTGAAAGACGATTGTTCAGAAGATTATGATGCTTCGATCAACCAAGTGGGGAGGTCACGCCTGTTATCCTATCACCCTTATAAGACAGTAATTCAGAACCATTCCTTTTATCTGCTTTTAAACACCAACATGATGTGACTGTTTAAGGCACGACATAGGATTGCTTGTTCATGTTTTGGTCAAATGCAGTGATCAAAGATGGCAAAAAGATAAATCGGTTTTTATAGTTGCGTGTGTTTGTTTGTGTGTTTGTGTTTCCAGGGCTCCTGGCCATATCATTTTGTCTATGGACTTTAAAAAACTGGCATTTATCGTCCATTAGAATCTTTTAGAAAATTCTTGTTTCAATTTTTTCCTAAAAAAGGTTTTACACCTTTATGGGGCCTTATTTTGACGGGTTTAATAATTATATCTAGAATTTCTAGAATCTAGATGTTTCTAGATATTTTTACACTATTTCAGATGTTTGCCTGTGGAATTTTTTTGCATTGACGCTATGGTTTATCAAATAATGACTGTGATGGCGACTTTATCTATCTATCTATCTATCTATCTATCTGTCTATCTATCTATCTATCTATCTATCTATTCAAATCTCTTTATATCTATCTGTTTTTATCTATGTATTTCATTGCAGTGTATATAACCATCATTTCATCGAGTTAGATAAATTTGTATCCTGAAGGAAGAAAAAACAAAAAAAAAAAAACAAAAAACAAGCCTGACTGCTGCAGGATCAAACTCCACTCCTTCTTCTTTCCCGACAGAAGACGATTATTTCAATTTTTGATTCGCATATATAACAAATTAAAAAGTATCATAAAACAAATTTTGTAGAATTGCAAGATTTGTCAGCCCAGCCAAGTAGGTAGAATAGCCGCCCACCAATCACGCGGTTTTGATTTCAAATCACGGTAAGGATATACTAATCTTATCCATAGGCTGTTGTAAAATCTATTCATATTTCGAAAGACCACTCTCCTGCAATGTCGCCAGATAGAAGTTTCTGGTTGAAAAATGATACGGCGGATTGACCAAAAATGGTCGAATGTCAAAATTATTCTTTAAAAAAAAATCAATTTATAACTTTTTTTCATTAGATTAAATCGTGTAAATCATTACTATTGAATAAAAAAATGATCCCTTAATCTTTATCTTTAAGTTGCTTTTCAATTCCACGGTTACAGCCTCAGTATTAAAATTGTGATTTTAAGAAGCAGCTGAAACGTTCAGATAAATCGAAATAGTATCATGAACATCATCATCATCATCATCATCATCATCATAATAATAATAATAATAATAATGATAATAATAATAATAATGATAGCAGCAGCAGCAGCAGTAGCAGCAATGATTGTTAATACAACATTGTAGTACTTAAGTATATACCAGAAATTAAAAAAAGATGTTAAAAATACTATTGCAACAAAATCGAAATAGTCCCAAATTTACATTAGGCCATACCATAAAGTTCGTGGCCAGATACTTAAAAAAAAGAAGCCAAATTCGGCAAGTTTGGACCTGAAACAGCCAAAATGGCTTTCCTGCTTCAGGGTCAGCAGAACTATATTTATGTGATTCTAAAAGTCGGATAGTGTGACTTCTAAATATCCTAAACAATGGTTTCTAGCCAGAGGTTCTGAATTAGAGTACCCCCAAAATGTGCTTACTTGAAGAACCCCTGGAAAGAAATTTGGATGATTTGCAACTTAATTGTGAAAAGAGTGTCTTCAGAATTCTCGCTCCCCCTAAACTATATTTTAATGACTGAATTTTGGTAGTATATATTTATATATATATATATATATATATATATATAATGATAATTACAGAGTAGTATCCCTTATTGATTACTTTACAAATGCGTAAAAATCCTGCTTCAATCTGGCTATATCAAAATGCACTAATTTTGTCTTATAGGGTGACCAAACAAATTTTATATTTACCAAGTTTAGTATTGTTTGGCACAAATAGATTTATTAGGAAGACAATAGTGCGTCAATTTTTTAAGCAAGAATGGGCTCATCTGGCTTTCCTTTGGAAAACGAATGTTCAGAACCACTGTTTTTACAGCTGCTTGAACACTAACAACTGGCACAGCTACTTCAACCACTAAACAAGCTAATCTATCTTGTTAAGGTGGATCTTTTAGGACTGTGGCCATATCATACCAGAAGATTTGCTTCTGGGTGCCCCTTTTTCTTAGCTTGGCCCATGCCAATTTGGCCACCTTTACTTCCCTCACAACTGATTTTCTCGAATTCCACTTTGGACTCTAAGCTTCACTCTCTTGCCTTTGTCGTGGGAAAAATGTCCGGGACCTTATTCTTCCTAGCCATTCAGTAGTAAAAGAATTAAAAGTTCCGAATCTGTACGATTCTAACAACCCTGGTTGCATCTCCCTCCAAATACTACATTAATTTTCCAGTTTCCAAATATTGGAGTCTTCCAGAATCTTCTTTTTTTTTTTCGAGCTCAAATCTTTTTAAAAAAACAATTTCATACAATTCCTGACACGTGCTTGCACCTACTGTATAATTATCACAAGGTTCGTTGATCCATATTCTCCCTTCGGAAACAGTTTTTACCAATTCAGTTTGGAAGAATATACAATATCAAATGTGCATTTTATATTCAACCATGATTTACACCCTGCAAAAGTTTTTTTTCCCTCAAACAGTTCTTGCGTTTATGCACACACATAATATACAACGATAAGTTGAATGAACATCGAAAACCCATCAAGGATTTCTTTAACATTATGCAAAAAATGGCGCTGCGGAGCTTTGCATCAATCTAATGTTTAAAAAAAATCTTTTTTCTTGTAAGTACGAGGTCTGTCCGGAAATCTTTCCAAATATTCTGAAAATCTTATCAACTGGTTATACGGCAATGAAAAGAGGCCTTACTGCGCATGTATGAACATACACTCTCGATTTAGGTTATTCAATCGGTGGTGAGATGACATCGAGTTAGCATGTACAATGTGCAACTATCACATTCACAATGATCCAACAAACTGTTCTTGACATATTGTGCTGGGAATTTTACCAAAATAAAGCGTTCCCCCAGTTCGTTAGTCACTACTAACAGTCCAGATATGGCTTCATGTGACCTTTGGCCTTTTCCCTTCAAAATTAATGTTACGGCTCTGCTGATGGTGAGTGCAAAAGAGGACTTTGCAGATTGTTTTGAAAAGTGGAAGGATCTCTTAGATAAGCGTGTGAAGTCCCAAGTGGAGTATTTTAAAAAAAGGAGTAAGGCACCATTATCTTAAGGGGGCTATTATATCATCATCATCATCATCATCATCATCATCATCATCAGTCTTTCAACGCCCGTTGTTGGACATAAACCTTCCTCAGGTTTCGCCACGCTTCTCTATCATGGGCGTCGTGGAGCCAGTACTTTCTGAATTTGTCTAGCTGGTTTCTCCACCTAAATTCTGCCGGCCTCGGTTGCACATGTGATCTCGAGGGATCCATGTTGTGAGTTGTGATGTCCATCGGTTGCCCACCATTCTTGCAACATGGTCAGCCCACTGCTATTTGAGATTTTTCATGGATTCTATGATGTCCCTGACTCTTCTCTTCTTCCGGATGTACTGTGCTGTCTTGTGGTCTCTCCATGTGAGGTCCAGTATAATTCTTTCTTGTGCACGTTGCATGATTCTCAACTTGCAGATCTGTCTCTTGGTTAGGTCCCATGTTTCAGCTCCATAAGTGACAATTGGGAGGATGCATTGGTTATAGACCCTTCTTTTCAGGATTAATGGGATCTCCTCATTTTTGAAAGTCAAACTTGGTCTGCCAAAGGCTTGCCATCCTAGTGTGATTCTTCGCTTGATTTCCTCTTATTTTGAGGGTCTCATGGAGATTTGTTGCCCTATGTAGATGTATTGATCTACTTTCTCCAGTTGCCATCCTAGTTTGATTACTTTCTGGATAGACGTTGTGAGTCTTCGTTCAATTCTTTAAATCACTTCTGATCTTTCTTCTGATATTTTGCTTTTGAATCGGAATGTTTTCGAGTTGAAATTCGTATCACTTATCTCCCTTTCCAAAATGGCGTCATGCCTTTTCTACTGCAGCGTACATGGAACGCATCTTCTAACCTATTCTCTGTAGAAATTGCAACACGTAAAAATTTCTGTTATGAATATTCTTTGCTTTACGTATTCAGAATTATTGATGTTTAACCCCCCAGGGAAGGCTTATATTTTCATCAGTAATGATCGGAATACCCACTGCGACCCGAGACAAATTTTCTGCCCTTGGCTTTGTGTAGAATATATTGACTGATAAAAATATAGAATTTATAAGATCTCTGTCCTTCGACCCCAAGAGAGTCAGTCAAATTGTTGCGTGATTCTGCAGAGTGGATGTTTTTATTCATGCCTTGATGCCAGATAAGGGCGATATGCGTATCGAATGTCCGTAAATCGGGGGGACTGGGATGAAAGATAGCCTGGGCGAGCTGAACTTTGGCATCCTTTAAAGTATAGAATTATTTTATTTATCTACGTTTTAGAGTGAGAACAGTAGATATATGATAAGAAAATAAGTTAGCTTTTGAGAGGCTGAGCAGGTAACGGTACAAGGTAATGGAACCAGCCAGCTGAGTTCAAACTCCGACTAAGGCAGTTTGTATTCACATCGTACTAATATCCCTGAGAAGGGCATGATTCCCCAAATATGATTAAATAGCACATGATGAAGTAAGTAACTCCCCTGTGTGTGTTTGTTATTTCGAAGTCTTTGTAACTTTATTTATCTTGGGTCGAGTGTGTAGTAATGTGATATTTGGAGCCCGAGCAGAGACGATTTAATCCATAGTTGGCAAAAGGGTACTTTTTACTTTAGTAAGAAGTTTATTGCTGTAATATTTCTTTGACTGTAACAGTTCTTTGACTAATAGAACGGATTTATTATCATAACAATGAGAATATCCATTTACATTATTGACAATTATCTTTACAAGTTCTTTTAACAAACACTGAGCAGCAACAAGTCTGGTTGCTCACAACAGAAACAGTCAAGTGTCCAGCAGTACACAGTGTTAGGGATGATCAATTAAAAATCCGAAAAAAGGGGTTTATCGATGAATGAGTTACTTTTTTTAGCATTTTGTTGGGTGTTGATCACTGGAGAAACAAGCGGGATTTTTGCCAATCATAAATAAGTGATCAATTTAGCATAAACTTACATTGCATATTGGACCCCAAATCACAAACCTATTTTGGGATGGGGGATAAAGAACCCGAACAAAACGTCTTTTCAAGACATAATAAATAGTATTTTTTTCACATATTTCAGCCATACAGCTCAATTGGCGCGGCGTATACGCGTGATATATTTATAGCGAGCAGAACTTAAAAACTGGGGAAACCTATGTTGACACTTCTGGCGACAGTTTTGATTGACCCTTATTTTCATTATCATCAACTCTTTAGCGTCCATTAGGCATCGATTCGCCAGACCTCTCTACCATGAGCATTGCAGAGCAAATACTTTCTGAAATTCTCCAGTTCGTTTCCTCATCTTATTTCTTACTACTCACAGTTCCGTATATGATCTCTGGGAATCCATGTTGTGGGCTGTGATGTTCAACAGTTGCCTGACATTTTTGAAACATGACAGCCGATCGTCATTCGAGTTTCCGAACGGACCCTGTGATATCTCAGACCCCAGTTTTTCACAAAAATACTGAGCAGTATTGTGATCGTTCCATGTAATGTTGAGCAGGATCTTTAGTTTTCAGTTTTAGGGTCAATATTTGGGTTTGATTACATGTTTCTGCTCTATAGGTGACGTTCAGGAGGAGGCATTGGTTGGATACCCTTCTTTTTAGGACGAATGGGGTTTTCTTGTTCTCTACCAAAAAATTGTAAACCTAGAGTTATTTTCCACTGTTTTTTTCCTTCGAAAGATATCCCCGAGATTCGTTTTCTTAGGTAAATGTACTGGTTTACTCTCTTTAATTCGGCATTTTCGACTTTTATTGTAGAATTTTTATCCCAAAAGTGTTTGTTGTACATGACCTTTCTTTTACAGAACTTTTTTCGATGACCAACTTTTTTGCACTCTTCATTTTGTTCGTCTTTGATGTCATGGAGGTTCCCTGCAAAAAAAAGACACCGACGTCTACAAATTTAAAGTTACTTAAGTATTCGCCGGCTATTCGGATTACTTTATTTTCACTGTCTAGATCTCAGAATATCATCTCAAAACAGACTGCTGAGACTTAAGAGAACTAGTGTCACCTTGTCTTGCTTTTTTCTGAGCTGAAAGAGCACACGATTAGCCTAATAAAAGAACTTTGCAAGACTTTAACATATACGGTGTCTACGCCTTGTTGTATGATAGCATCAATGACCTTACGGATTTCCACCGAGCCTTCAAGAAATCAATAAATTATTGGCCAAATGGCATTTCACATTCAGTGGCTTTCTGTTTTAGTTGATTTTCTGACTGATGATTAATGGTCAAGTAGATTCTTCCTAAGCCAGTCCATTACCGTGGTTAGTTTTCATTTAGTGTTTTACTGATTTGACTGGTGATCTCTTCAGTAATAAGTTTGTAGATGCAGTAGACAAGTGGACTTATTGGTTGCATTATGATTGTAGCGTTCAAATCTTCTTGGAATAACTCGGCGTGAGGCATAAGATGAATACAGGGGCTAGTTTCCTAGTGATGGCGTTAGCAATTTTTTTTTTTTTTGAGAGTCGATTTTGATGTAACTTTGTCCGGTGCTTTTCTTTGCTTTAATTGTCCTATGGCTTGCTTAACCCACCTCGCAGTAACTTACGAGAGCTCTTCAAAATGATTACTTTCTTGTCCATTGTTCACTTCTTTGATTCGAGAGAAATAATTCTTGGGTACGTTCAACAATTCAGTCCCCTTTAAAATCAAATTTCAGCATTATTGGCATTCTTCATGTATTCAGAGTTTTAATTTTCTCGATGACTGCAAACGTGTTTCCTTCTATCTTATTTTGTTCCTTTTGAATGGTTCCGGCTGCTTCAATCTTTCCACTTGGTATTGTCAATGTTAAACTTGTACGGGCAACGCCTTGCACTTGGCGTCCAGGGTAATTGCCCATGTTCCTGGTACCTTGAGCCAGGCCTGATGGGAATAAGAAAGAGTAATATCTTATAGATGGTTATCCTTCACTTCAATGTCTTTCCGTCTCTGCTTAGATACTTTAATTCTGTTGGCGTCAAGAACTTTATAGATGGAGACTTGCCAAACAGTTCGATCTATAGTGGCTTGCCCCCAGGGGAAAAAGAGTTTCTATTAAGGCATTCCATGATATTTTCTAAACTTTGCTTAGTATGGTATAACAATGTGTAAGAAGATTTTGTTAAGGCACTTAATTTATTCTTTGATGGAATTTATTTGCATGGCTTTGAATCGTACCAGAAGACATTGATCACTGACGGTTGGTAATGGTTCATCTAAAAATATTCAGGATGGTATTACCAATAACAATCAAATAATCGTAACCCAACAAATTGCTCGACTGACCATCCAAGTGAGCTACAGTTTCTTCTCTCTTTGAGTGTCTATGTCTCTATGGATGTCTATATGTATAAGTGTGAATGTGTGCACGTTTGCAGGAGCTTCTCTCACATTCTGAGGGCTTGCAGATTTCGCATGAGTACACAACTAGTCATCGTCTAAAAACATTTATTTCTCTCACCAACAATGCCTGAATCTTGCATCTATTTTCAATCTTTTTAATTTCACGTAAAAAATCTTTTCAAAAGATAATTTTAAATGAAAATCTATCATTCTTATAATCTTCTTGATAGTTAGTTCTCATTAATGCACAAGCTATGATGATTTACTCATTTAAGGTGCAGATATTATTAATCACATTTATCGTTGAATTTGACTAATACTAGTTGTCCATACAATTTATCTTTTCTATTCTAAAAAGTTTATTGTCTGTCAGGTTATCTAAGAAAACTGGATTTTTGAGGGTTTCCTCTCCAATACAATTTTAGAGATTCCCTATAAAACCTTAATCAGCCGAGATGGTGTGAAGCAAACGACTAATCCACATTAATCCATGGGGGAATTTTTTTTCTCATTCCAGACAAAAAAAATCAATTTACGAGATCTCTTAAGCTTTTTGGTGCTTTAAAACACGTCCGGACACATGCACGAAATAAATATTTTTATGATATAAAAGAAAACTTCTTTTTTTCACTTTTAGGATCAAAATCGAGTCAGAACTTTTTTCTCACTTTTAAGGGTCAAAATATTGAGATTTTATCCATTTTTACAGGTCATCATCGAGGGGTATTTCTTCTCGATTTTAGGCTACAAAATAAAAAGATTTTTTTTTGTTTTACTTTTAGGGATTAAAATCGTGCGCAAGATATTTTTCACTTTTAGGGGGAATTTCTTCTTTCATTGATTAAACTTGGTGTGTTTTTTTTCAGGGTCCAAATCGGAGAGGATCGTTTTCCACTTTTAGAGGTCGAAATTGAGGATTAATTTCTCTATAGTCTCAGGGGTAAAAAGATCTCCCTGTCGATTGTCCAAATCGAAAGAAAGATATCTTTTTTTATTTTAGGGCAAAAAATCCAAGGGAAACTTTCATTTTCTACTTTTAAGGGTCAAAACCCCCCAAAATTTTCTTTTACTTAAACGGATCAGAATCAAGTAGAGGACTTTTCCATTCTGCAGGTTGAAATGCAATCGATTTAAAAAAAATGTAGACGTCAAAATTGTGGAGTATATATTTTTTTCACTTGGGGATTGACTTTAATCTTTCGAATCACTACGAAGAAGGATTTTTTTTTCACTTGTAGGGGTCAAAATTAAAGGGAAATTTTTTTAAATTCAGGGGCCTAATCAAACACGAAGTCCCCTGTCACTTTGAGGGTTTGATACTTTCTCCCAACTTTAAAGGTCAAAATCGAGATTAAATTTGTTTTTCCATTTCAAGTGTTCGAAATCAAGGGGTACCTTTTTCTTCTTTCAATATTAATCACCTTTTTTACATCATCCCCCTAGATGCCATTTTTTGTACTTCACCCATTTAAAAAAAAATAATCCCCGATTTATAACTACCCCCCTTCTTTTAACAACCGTTTCCTCTTTCTTTGTATTACTCCTCTTTTCTGTAACATTACTCACCATGGTCAACATTATTTCTCTCTATTGAACTTTCTACTTTTTTCAACACAAAACCTCTCTTTTTTTACATTAACTAACCCACCTTTCTTTCTAACATTAACGCCCTTTTTAAAAACTTTGTTCCCATTACCCCTTTTCAATAAAACCTTTTTTGATATAACCCCTTTTTACATTAGCATCCTGCTCCTTCAATATTAACTTTTTTTTCAAACTCTCTGAAGAGTGGTGCTGGATCAAAATTAAAACCAAATTAATTGAAGGCTTCTTGATTTCCATCTCTCTATCTTTCTATTTCTTTTTTGAATAGAAGTTTACACCACCCGTTAAGGTGGATATATATTTAGTCTTTTTGCAATAAAGCACAGATGCTCGCAGACATGATTCAAAGTTATAACAGCTTGATCCCTTTCGTAAAAGCGAAGTGGTGTAAGGCGAATGTTCGTAAAATAGGTAATGCCTCTAGACACTGTTAGCCCAGGTTTCTTTTATTTGAATTGATCTGATTGGCATGCTCACTGGTTAGGTTTGGAGTTTTTCTTTCAACCCCTACTTTTTATCTGCTCGAAACCATAAACCAGAACTGTCAACAAAAGTTTATTCAGTTTTCAAGTTGGTCTGGCTGGCTGGCTATGTATATACAACTCGTGCTGCACCAATTGAGCCAGAGGGCTATAAAATTTAATATCTATTTAATATCTATTCTTTATCATTATTAAAAAAAATTATCATTATTTATCATTATTAAAAAAAAAACAAGACTTTTTTTAATTTTTTTCAAAAATCTGTCCCTCGAAAGTTTTTTGTGTGTTGAGGTATGGGATCAATTTGCAATGTGAGTTTTTGCTGAACTGATCCTTCAGTAAGTGTCCGGTAGCGTCAACGGTTACTTTGTTATAAAAATTCAGACTTCTACCGTCATTACCGCCAAGCACAACCGGAGAAAAGTAAATCATTCATTGATAGCCAAAATCTTTAATTGATCACCGCCAACACAACAGCATGCCACCGAAAAACGTTGGTCATGTGAGAGTTTCTATTGAATGACTAACCAGACCTCTATTTCAAATCGTTTGTAATAGAGACAATGAGTTGCAAACATCAACAAAGGAATATCTTGTAATTGTTTGACAGTTCTCCTGTGTAACCGCCAGTAAACTGACAAGAGTATTGGCTCTTGTGGTGAGAACTTTATCATTAAAATGTCAGTATAGGACCGAATCTGAAGGTGTTAAATCTTATGAAAGCGCTGGGTATTCAACGCTACCTCTAATCAATCTGCCGGGAAAATGTTACTTTAACACTTGACATTTCAATTAAAACGTGGAGGATTTCGATTTTGTTTGAAAGAGAAAAACAAAAAACAAAAAAACAAAATCGATATTTAAACATACTATCAATAGGTTAAGAGTGTCCGGCCTCTGATTTACGGCGAAAACGAATGCTTCATATAAACAACACAACAAAGTTCTAACTAAAACATACAAAAATTAAAAGCGATATTTCCTCTGAGTAATATACAGATTTTGAAGCCGACAATTTCACACATGATATCTTGCTGAATTAATTATGGTGGTTATCGACTTACAGAGTTTGCAAAAAGTATCTGAGACATTTCAAAAAAGTTTCCTTTGACATAATTATACACCTTCCAAATTGATTATATGTAGATTTATGATTTAGGTACATAACTTTTTATGGTTCGATCTTGTATCAATGTGTTTCTCATATTGAACGACACTAGTCACCAAAAGTGGTGAAGGATTTTATCATTGGTATGAGCGGGTGTTTTTTTTGTGTTCAAGTGCTCCTGCCCATATCGTTTTGTCTACAGGCTTAAGAATTGGCATTAGTACTCCACTACAAGCCATATAGAAATTTTAATTTTTATTTCTGGAAAACCCCCCAACTTTTCTGCCCCCTTGGAGGGGGTTATCAATACCATCTAGATTCTTCATTTTTTAACTGTATTTTAGATAGCCACGTTTATTCCACGACGGTAAGTTTTTTTTAATATGATTTGACCATTTGATGCTACGGTTGTTGAATTATTGACTGTGATGGTGAGTTTTGATTTTTTTAAATCTGTGGTCGAAATTCTGAGAAATTTGAAGTTGTATAAGCCAGTTGAAAAGAACTTTTCGAAATGTATCAGATTTTTTCTCCTCTTATTCCTTTTTTTTTGAATCCCACTCTAGGCTGGAGTTTACTTTGGGTTCCTACAGTAATAAGAACAACAAGAACAATCTTCGCCTTATTTGTGGAGTGAAAATTAGTACCACCAACTGATGGGTAAGCTGATCTCTTACTGACTGAAGTAAACTGACAAGTCTTACATACCTACAAAATCCATCTCACAGATACGCAAGGGCTTATTCCATTTTAACAAATTAATTCATTCATATCAAAAATACATATCTTATGTATTATCTATCAATCTATCTATCTATCAATCTATCCATCTATATATATATATATATATATATATACGTGCAGAGTATATGTGGTACAAATCAGGCTAGCAGTATGACATAATATAATAATATATCAATAATGTAAAGCCACTTCTGAAATGGAATGGATTTATTTCATAGAGTGCTCGATACATACGCCTGATACATACGCAGAAACATGAGCTACTTTGTGTCGCGAATCCACAATCTACTATATATATATATATATATATATATATATATATATATATATATATATAAATACATATATATATATATATATATATATATATATATATATGCGTACAATACAAAAGTTGCAGTGATTATCTTAAGTCAGAATAGGACTTGGATTGGTATTCGACCCTGCAGCATCCAGGTTTATCCATGATTAGATTTGATCTGTGTTTAGACTGATGGTTTTATTGGCAGGGTGAAAACCTTGATTGGCCGTCTAGACTTTGGAACAGACAGAAGGAAAGGAAAGCTGTCTCTAATATGAAATATCTATTCTCTTCCGGCGAATACAAATAAGGTTCAGCTGATGACATTGTCTAGCAAAATCAATAGGGAAATTGATTTCTGTCTGTCTGTCTGTCTCTCTCTCTCTCTCTCTTTTGGATTTCGAAAGGCGAGAATAACTTCAACATTAATGAATATGGTCCATCTTCGAATCCAACACGTGTCTGATAAGAATCAGGGCGTATCGAGGATTTTAAAAGAGTGGGGTGTTTTGATATGCACATAAAAACAGGTGTTAGTTTACTCTACTGGGAAAAATACATCATGCGACGTTGAGAATTGAACGCAGGTCATTTTGATCGCAGCTGGAACTATAAAATTTTATTTTTAGTTTGTAGAGTGATATTTCGTTGTGAGATAGGAATTCAAGATTGTTTTGGTTAGAAATGCGTGGCGTGGAATTTACTTTGACCAACACTAAATATTCAATGAATTATCAAAACTTATAAAAGAACACAAGGTTGCATACTACCTTGTGATATCTACACACACCCAGGTTGTCGTGATTTGGGACGTGTTTATACAGCCTGTTAATTAAAGTCCGGATAATAATCATGGGATGAGGCGCTCCAGATATTACCTGGGTTCCTCGATCAGTGGCCCTGCCGTCTCATCTTCACAGAGTGCTCACCGTCGGGAAGAGTCGACGAACGCAACACACGCTACTTCAAGAGAGAAACCACAAAACAACGATTTTCAATTTTGTCGCGTTTGACAGTTTTGTGTTTGTTTGTAAAACTCCAAATTGAAGAATAGTCTTGCTGCCAGTTATTGGTAACTAGCATGATAACAGGTTGTAAACAGTAGCTTCTACAATTATTGCGTGTCATCAAAAGTGCAGGCGTCCAGGAGAGTACAGGAGAGAAGCGCTGCTGAAAAGAGCATAAACAAACGTTTATATATAATAAATACGTGTTAAAAATACTGCTATGTTCGTTCTCTTTGATTCTTTCTCTGGCTACCAGTTGTAAGACTTCGATTTGTAGAAACCTGGACAGGGCAAGCAAAAGGGAAAAAAATGAACAAGTTGTCACTCTCCAGTCGCCATTCACCACTACCCACTACAAGCAACAGTACAAATTACCAATGGTCACCTACGGATCAGAGGGCTTGGAACTGAGAAAAGGGCTCAGCTGTACACTACGATAAATGCAATAATCCCACGAGGAAATGATGCTCAACGTCACCCGGAGGGACAAGAGGATAGAACAGTTGACATGAGAGCAGACTGGCACCTGCAACATCCTCTGTTATATTAGAAAATCAAAATGGAAGCGAATAAGTCATGTGCCCCGAATGACAGATGACTTTTGTATTGTGTATGTCATAAGTAAAGTCTTGGATAGGTAAACTTGTCATTTTGGCTCGGTCTGTAAGAGAGCCATCTACCGCCTACGGGTTTAGTTTAACGAGACGGGATAGACAGACGGATAGTGAAGATTTACCTTCCCCTATCATCACCATCATCATCATCATCATCATCATCGATCTTTCATCGTCCGTCGTGGGGCAGGATCTGCCACATTCCTCTATCATTGGCGTTGCGGAGCTAGTATTTTCCGAACTTGTCTAGTTCATATCTCCATTTTGTATTTTGTTGGCCTCGATTGCGCATGTGTGTGGTCTCTGGGGATCCATGTTGTGAGTCGTGATGTCCATTGGTTGCCTTTTATTCTTGCAACATGACCAGCCCATGGCTATTCCGGTTTTATAATGGATTTTATCTCGGAACCCTTGTTTTCGGGAGGATATATTTCTTGTTTTTATCTTTTTCTATGCCGTGGTAGAAAATCAAAATCACCCCCTGACTGGGACTTTGAACTTACGCTCTTGTCGAACTCCTGTCCAAGTCTGGAGTTGACTTTATTTTTATACAGTAAAAACAAAAACAATCCTCGCCAGATTTAGGGGAGTGAACTCTTCAGTGCTTGTCTGTGCTTTCACGCTAAACCAAACTGATATGTAAAATCAACATCCCTTCACCAACTGAGCAGTATTTACAAATCTTACACATCAACGTTAGAAATGCGCAAGGGCTTTTGAAAGAGATTGGTCGTAAACTCTCTTACCGACTGAGCCAACACGACAGTTCTTACCAATATACGGATCTATCTATTATACACACGATACTACACGTTGTAGTAATCAGCTTTAGTCAGGATAGAAGCGGGAGAGAAGCAGCCGGGCTTTTTTGCTTCAGGTACACCAACCAATCAATTAATAGAACAGAGTTTCTTGAAATGTTTTATATTTCATCAAAGATGGAGCTTTGTTATCGTGGTTTTCTGTCCATGAACAGCAAAAACTTGGGTCGACCTATTGACGGGGTATATCATAAATTGAAGATTTCTTGCCATAAACCAAGGATCTGCTAATACATTATCTCGGTTGGACATAGATGAATATTCACTTCTGTAAGTTGTAAATACCGAAATACATTAATATCAATTCCTGTCTGAATTTTGTTTGACGGGTTGTAAGAATTATTGTGATGTGGTCGAACTACTGTTTTCTTTTATATTTTAAGTAATTCACAACGTTTTGGGCGTATAACCACCAGCTTTTGTCAGGTTTCCATGGAGTGATTCCACATTTTAAAACTAAGAACACCCGACAAAGGCCGAAGGTTATACAGCAGAAACATAGTGCATTAAAGAACATTTAGACAAGTAGAATAATCTTGCAGTATCATAATGGTTGATACGTCTTTTTTGTCTAGAGGAAAATAGTCCGACCTAATTATAATAGTATCTTTATCTCAGTTATTTTGATTACTACAACTTATTATGGCTTGATACAGTACGATCTTCCTGGATTTTTCAAGCATCATCACTATGATCATTCTTATATCGTCCATCATTTTACATAAACCTTCCCTGGGATTCGCCACATTTCTCTATCATGGGCGTCGCAGAGCCTGTATTTTCTGAATTTGGCTAGTTCATCTCTCCTTCTTGTATTCTATCAGCCTTGGTTTCACATGTGATCTCTGGGGATCCATATTGTGAGTTGTCCATCGGTTGTCTGCCATTCTCGCAACGTGGCCTGCCCATTGCCATTTAAGTTTTCTAGTAATTCTATGGTATTTCGGACTCCTGTTTTCATCCTGATACATTGTGCTTTCTTGTGATCTCTGCATGCAAGGGGGAGCATAATTCTCTCTTGTGCGCGTCGCATGCTTCTCAGTTTGCAAGTCTGTTTCTTGGTTCGGGTAAATGTTCCAGCTCCATAAGTGACTATCAGGGGGGGGTGCATTGGCTGTATACACTTCCTTTTAGGATTATTGGGATCGTTTTGTTTTTGAAGGTTGAGCTTGCTCTGCAGAAGGCTTATCACCATAATTCCAATATTTGAAATTAATTTTCCGTCTTTGTTGTCATGATCACATTCCAACCAGTTGTGACGTTGTCACCATGCCAACCGAGACCCTCTGGGCGGATTCACAAGTTCTTAAATGAAAACAGGTCTAGTTAGTAACTAAATAGAAAATCGTCATGTGGCCAACACTTTTAGGTAGCATGCCATTTTCGGGGTGATCAATTAAAAACTGGAGAAAAGGTTATCAATGAATAGAATTTTCTTGATCCTACCCAAATACATCATGCTGCCAAAATATGTAGGTTACATGATGGTTTCTATTGAGTGACTACCTAGACCTGTCGTCTCTCCTCTTTGTCTCTTGGTTCTTGTCTTTATTTTCTTCTTCTTGCTTATCAAATGCCAACTAAGTCTGAAACAGGAAATCTTTTATTGAATACGGCAGGTATTAAAAAAACAAAGTTTCCACCAATTTCATTTCACTTTTAAACATTTAAAAACGTTACAAAAGTTTTGCTCTGACTAGTATTTCCTGTCGTCTTAAATTTAATTGCTTTTTATCGCAATGACTCAGTTTGTCATATTCATATATATATATATATATATATATATATATATATATATATATATATATATATATATATATGTATATATATCTTACAAAGCTTTAGAACTTTAAGCAGTAAACATTAAAAAACCTTTTCCATAGGTTTTTGAGTCTTGTCAGTCATTCATTTCCCATTATCTGTCAATGCAATTCATATAATCTTCTGAAGTATTTTTCCCTGTTTTTCCGAAACTTTGCTATTATTGTACAAAGTATAAAGCAGTGGTTCACCATGTAACTGTTTTGGGGAATTTAAAAACAAAACAGGTACATCGACATGGCACCCTACCGGCGTTGATCGAACACTACTTCCCTTTATTATATAGTTTATGCCATACATTTAGTTTGTATATATCTATAACCTGTTAAAACGATAGTAATATTCATGTATTGATCGACACTGAGCAGCTTACGGCTATTTCATTAGGTAATTTTCTTGTTCTAAGGTGTGATCAGACATAAAGTTTTAAGAGTTTCTATGACGTAAACTTCATTGTCGTTTCACAACAGACAGTCTCATTTTCATTATATTGTATCTCACATGGACCAATTCTTTATAAGTTTTAAGTTATAACAGAAATGGGACAGGACAAGCATACAACTAATTATGCAACTAAGCATTCTAATTTACATTATCACATTTTATATTATTGATCTCAGAGAGAACGATTTTCAGTTTTATATTGCAAGCAAACTGAGGAATTTGCACTACTTGTCTGAGGTTACAACCATGATATTCCTGCTCAACTTCACGGTCACGCTATAAGACTTTGAAAATCAGTTGAGAATTGGTCCAGCCAGGAATAGAACTCAGTTTCATCGATTACATTTTTCCATGCAGCTAATTGCTGGTCTCCCTGCAGCTCCATGGTATTTACGTTATAATTATACAAGGCAAAGAGAAAAGATCATCCAACACATGGATGTTTTTTCTTCTTTATTCGTCAATATTCCAAATATTCTTTTTTGTTGAACTCAAAAACCTGAGTTGAACACCATAACAAGAACAACAAAAACAATTCTCAACAAAATATGGGGAGTGAACCAATTTGTAAAATTTACATTCCTTTGCCGTGTTTGTGGTTCACCCCCCGGACCGACAGAGCTAAATTCATAAGTCTTACGTATTTACAAAAATTCATCATACAAAGATATGCGATAGGTTTTTCATTCTAATAAATAAATATACTTATACAAAAAAATATTTTGAATATTTCATATTCATTGCATATAGAGGACGATGATTTTTCTTGTCTCCTCCATCTACCTCTAAGAGTTGAAGAGGAGTTTATTACCTAATTACCTTTTTCACTGGCAAGAATATATGGCTAGAAAGACTGGAATCTAACCAGAGGTGTCTAAGCTAAGGGTCTCTTAAAAGACAGTATGAGAGAGGTGTTTCTTTTGTTTTGATTTTGGGGTAGAGTTTTTTCCCACTGTTAAAAGGTTAATATCCGCCCACGATAGAGAGGTGATGCGTTTCCTAGGGAAGGTCTCACGACGGACGATTAAAGATTGATGATGATAATGATCAGCTAATTATTTTGAAAAGAGTAGACATATACGCAGAGTACAGGGCTAAAATTAGGTCGACCAAAAACAACGATTTCTTAATATTTTCCCTCTAAATAAAACAACTTGTCTGCATTTATATTTCAGTGAAGTTCGTACTTTTTACTTGACAGGTTTAAGCTCTAATAACTTTCTAGGTCTTTTCAGCTTTCTTTTTGGCGAGGAAAAAAGATGAGTGCACCATCAACTCATCTCAGTAATCATCTCCGGACGGAATAAGAGTAAGGAAGAAGTTTGGCCATGCAGCAGTCAGGCTTATAATCTTCTTTGCCTTATTCTTCTCTCAAAGTCTGACCCCTGCAAGTCACAGGGTTGTCTAGTCAGTACTAAATTTCATTTTTACAAACTATCAACCAAAACTGCCCACATCGACATATGTTTATCGGTTTTTAAGTTGGTCTGGCTGCTTGGCCGTCTAACTATGTACAAATCCCGCGTAAAGGCCACAGCAATGGAGCTAAAGGGCTAGAAAATTAGATCATCTCTTTTATTTATTATATATACAATACAAAAGTTGCTGTTATTATCTGCAGCTGGAGTAGAAGTTGGATGTAGTTCGACCCTGCGGCAGTCAGTCTTGTCTCTTTTCTTTGTCTCTCGATTCTCAGCTCTTTTTTTCTCTCCTTCACTTGCTTATCAAATGCCAACAATGTCTGCGACTGGAAACCATTTTATTGATTCGACAAATGTTTAAAACGACACGTTTTTCCATTCTTTTCGCCTATTCTATTTAACCTTTGAGCAAGTTTTGCGTAGACTTCTTTTTTCATCTTAGTTTTAGTTTCTTTTTATCGCAATCTCTCAGGTCTTCATATATATATATATATATATATATATATATATATAGAGAGAGAGAGAGAGAGAGATGTTTCGCCAAATCGGCGAGATTTACTTTTTTTGTAAAAGAAAGTTTGATTTCATTCTTATCGCAAAAAATAGTCGTTGTTATCCGCGTTTTGATTGAATGAACTTTCAAACAAATATACACATTCATTTATGTATGGATCTATCCATTATAAGTAATGGATATTCATATTCGACAATGTGATTAATGAATTCATTACTGTTTTATGAACTAAATCCTGCTCGAAAACCCTCTTCCCTTATCCACATTGTCAGAAACTTATATTCATAACTTATCAAAATGACATCATAAGACCGATAATATGTAAGTGAAAATACGTAAATACTCATAGTAATTAGACTTAAAGAACACATGAACAAGACTGTCCGGAGAAGTGAAAGAATGAGTTGAGGGTTTTATTTTGACCTCTGTTTACCGTCACTTAACGAAGACTTAGATTCCATAGGTGTTCCCATTATAATGGATGTGGGTCTTAATCTGATCCGGAGCTCAATTCTCGATTTTCCGATCATCAACATTGTTTCGCTCACTGCGGTAAGTGATTTGGTTTGAGCTGAATCTAGTTCCTAAAAACAGTTTTCAGGTTAATAACTCCTCTCAAAATTATGGACAAAAGATGATCACTCAGGAAGGCTTAGAAAACGAGCTGCTGGAAATTATTTCAGAAAGAGTTTGAACTCAGTTCAACATTTCCATTTTCCATGCTACCAACCGTTGGGCCACCTGCTCCCTCCCCAAGAAGAATTCAGATCACTGTAATTTAAGGCATCCATATTTTCTTTCTTTTAACCATTTGGCTTTGTCCTTACATCGGTCATTGTCACACTCGAACACTGGGGTGTACTTACATAACGAGAACAACAAGAACAATCCTCAATCTCTCTTTATTCCACTCCTTTTCGTCTCCAGTCATTTTTGTCAAACTTCAAAATTGGAGTTGACTTCATTTTCTACCATAACATGAGCAAAAATAACAAGAACAATCCTCACCAGAATTAGGGATTCAAACCAATAAGTGAAATGAAATGAATTCCTGTACTGAGATTTTAACTCACATACAACTGTTTACCAGGAGCCTGCCTTACTGACTGAGCTAAATTGACGAGTCTTGAATATTAACGAAAACTTATTCGATTTTAATAAATAAACACATTTATGTAAAAAAGATTATTTGAATATTTTTATTTATTACATGTAAAATACAAACGTTTCAGTGATTGTATCCAGTCAGAATAGAAGTTGAAATGGAGCTCGATTATGCAGGAGCTCAGCTTATCATGTTCATTGCATTACTTTCCTCTCAAAAGCTGACACCACGAGTCACAAGATTATCTGTATATTCCTTTATTTCATTATCAGAAACTATCAAGAAACACCGTCATTAGTTCATCAGTTTTTAAGTTGGTCTGGCTGCCTTGCTGTCTGGCTATGTGTGCGTAAGGCGTACAGGTCACACCGATTGAGCTACAGAGCCGAAAATTTTTAACTCTTTTTAGTTTGTTATACGTACAATACAAAAGTTACAGTAATCATCTTCAGTTGGAATAGAAATTGGATGTTGTTTGATTGCAAGGCTATCAGTTTTGTCTTTTCTCATTGTCTCTTGATTCTTGACTTTTTTTTTCTCTCTCCTTCGCCTGCTTATCAAATGCCAACAATGTCTGTGACCGGAAACCTTTTATTGATTCAGGAAATGTTTAGAACGACACGTTTTTCTTTCGTTTTCACCAAATTACATTTTACTTTTAACACATTACGCACCACAAATACCGCAGATGTGGGTCTGGTAGCTTGCCACGTATTGGCTGTGTCACATACGTGTATCCGTATCCCTAGTTTTAAAAAGCCGATTGTGATGAAACAGGTCTGGTTAGTCAGTCAATGGGAACGATCACGCAAAAGATGTCTTTTGGCTATATGTCGCGTGGGTGAAGTGGGTGATGAATTAAACAGTAGGGAAAAATGGTAATCAATGGATAAGTCATTCTTCTCACTTTTTGTTATGCACAACCAATGCATTCTCCCGATAGTCACCTATAGAGCTGAAACATGGGACCTAACCAAGAGACAAACCTGCAAACTAAGAGGTATGCAATGCGCACATGAGAGAATCATGCTCAAACTCACATGGAGTTATCACAAGACAGCACAGTTTACCAGGAAGAAAATTTGAGTCTTGGACATCATAGAATCTATTTGAATAGCAATGGACCAGCCATGTTGCAAAAATGAAAGACAACCGACGGGCATCACGACTCACAACATGGATCCCCCTGATATCACATGCGAAACTAAGTCCGACAAGATACAACATGGCGAGATGAAGTGGACAAATTTAGAAAATGCTGGCTCCGCGACGCCTGTGATAGAGGATTGTGGCGGAAGGTATACGTCCAACGACGGACGATAAAAGACTGATAATGATTATGATGAAAGAGTCTGATTTAGAATTAAAAAAAACTTGCATAAGTGCTGCTGGACGAAAAATGAGGGATCAATTTTCGAATTTAATCGACCAAACCTCATTAAAGAAACTATTTAGCGGGAATTTTTTTGAAGGCAAATATCAAAACATAACAAGGTGTAAATGTTCAAATTTCCCGCCCTCTAGCTCCATCGGTGCGGCCTGTGCACGTAATACATACATAACCAGCCAGCAAGCCAGTCAGTTTTTTGTGACAGTTTCGGTTGATGGTCTCTAAAAACTATGACAATGTTCTAAAGTCAGTTTTCACCTTGTTGCTCTTTTTTGTGCTGTATGCTGAACTGTCCAAGATGGCCGTTAACGTGTAAGACAAGATTTGTTTTTTTCGACGAAAAATTGCACCGATGGGGCTTGTCAGCTTCGCTTAACTCTTTTCTGCAAGGCTGGGCAATATTTTGGTTGAGAAACGACCAGAAGTTTCAAGCCATGGGCGACAACAAGGGTCATTGCCTTCACTTTGCCTCGGTTTGTCTTATTTTTTTAGTCAGAGTCGAAAGCTGGACTTGACTTAGTTTTCCCACCGTATTAACAAGAACAAGAACAACACGAAAAAATGTCGCTTATTTCATTGTACTTAAAAACCTGTTTTCGGTTGTGACGATCATCCTTGGTTCAGGAATTATCGGATGGACAAATTGAAAGAGGGAGGAAGAAAGACGCAGAGAGGAAGGAGGGACAGAGAAGGATAGAGAGAAAGATGGAGAGAGAAAGAAAGGAAGAGAGAAAGAGAGAGAGAGGGTTAAAGGGGAAAGAGAAAGAGAGAGATAGAGAATTCAGCCCAATAATTCGGGTTGGTCAGACGCACATGTGAACTAGAGCGAACAAAAAACGTGCTCTTCCTGTGTATATGCACACTGGTGGGCACAAAAATCTACCCATGCATTCAGGCACACATACCCACGGACAAACACCTAATTCCCTGCGAATACATCCATAAACTTATGCACTGATACTGACATGTATACACTGACACTCATGCATGCATGGGTACACACTAGTTGCCCACGTAATCGCAAATACGGAGTGCGTACACTAGAGCACTATACACTCTTACAAACACAGATACATACACTCAGATGTAAACGCTCATGCACATGGCGTAAGCATTTACATACACTACACTATCGCCCACATTGCACACACACACACACATTACACATACATGCACATTCATACGCATGCACAGGTGCACATTCATTACATGCATATTCATATGCACACACATGTACTAATGAGTGCATAAAGACACAAAAGTATGGTTATACGCACACACACACATACACACATAAACAAGGTGCACACTGTTATGACCACACGAGAAACAAAAGCACACATTCAAATACGAAGGTATACAAAATATTCATCCTCCCACACACATACTCATGCATCAGCAGACATCAGGCAATCCCACCGGCGTCAACATGTCGGTGAAAAATCGAAGATATGTTCAAAAAATCTCGGCGTACATACGAGTTAATCAAAAGAAAACATATGTAAGTCTGACTGCAAAAAAACAAAAAAACGAGAACAAAACAGACAAAACAAATAAAATAGGTCTGGTTAGTCGTTCGATTGAAACCGTCACATAATCAACCTCTTTTGGTTGTATACTGCATTGGGATTGAACGAAGAAGAAAATGGAGAAAAGAAGTGATCGATGAATAAGTTACGTATCACGCCTTTTGTTGAGCAGTGATCATAAAAAACTCGAATTTCCAAGGAACGAGTATGGATTCAGCGAGACACAAACTAGCATAAAATTACATTTTAAAGCGACCAACCCCACTTAAAACACAATTGGGAGTGTCGAAAAAACAAAGGAACAAAATAAGGATTTAATATTCATTAGTGCAGTGTATGCTCATGGTACAAGCATATGTACATAGCCAGCCAGGCAGAATCACTTAAAAACTGAAGAAACCTATATTGGCCTATGTTGATACTTTTGGTCGACAGTTTCTAAATGAATCTATAAGTCCTATTATCTAAAACCATTCCTCCAGCAAAAATAGTTAACTTCTAGATCTGCATTCCTTATCCCGTTAATTGGATTCTTTGATTAAGTATTTCCATCGTTTGTGCAATTAGTGTTTTAATTAACTTGGATTTTCCGTAAAAATTTACTCCCAATGTTTCACTCATTAATCACGTTGGAAGAAGGGGAAATCCATCGAACAGGTAATTAATGCACATCGATAAAAATCAGATCAATCATTGGATTCGAAAACGTGAATTTCGATTTGGAACTGAACTTTCCTCAAAAGTCCGGTTCAGAGACTGGAATTGACTTTGTTCCTCCACCAAAACAATAACGACAAGAGAAACAAGGACAATGAGAGCAAGAACAATCCTCACTTATTTCAGGGGAGTAAATTCTTCAAGGTTCATCTGTCCTGTTACGCTGAACTAAACCGATAACAAAATGACTAATTCCGTGCTGTGATTTGGGCAAAGCGAATATTCGAAAAGCAACAACTTGTAATTCAGTTCTTCTTGAAAATCATTTTATTTAAGGAAAAACATGGTCCATTATAAGATTCCATTCATGATATGAAGAGTAGGAGATATTTTATCTGCGATAATGTTGTTTTAAAGTGGGACAGTCCATGGGCACGGACAGTGTTTCTTGGTTGTTTGTCTGTAACCATGACGCTTCCACTTAAAAGCAATAATTCTGCAGATAAAAATATTTCCTACCCACTATTTGAAACGATGGATTCTTCCAATAAAACGAATTCAGTTGTTTGTTTTTTTTCAAAAAAAAAACCCCAAAATCTTTATAGAACAAAAATAAGATTATTTCTATTATTATTTGGACTATACCCATCTTGGTTGTTTTCCATACAACGTTTCGGCCGTTGTAATCTACGACCTTCATCAGGTATCATCTGGTAGGTGTGGGGAGTACAACAGCCGAAACGTTGTATGAAAAACAACCAAGATGAGGGTAGTCCGAATAATAATAGAAATAATAAAATACCTCATCCCAAAAATTCAGAGAAACAAAAATAAGATATAACTGTAATTTTTTTCACTGGTATTAACCAGTAAATCGTATTAAACAGAACCACCCCAGACCAGAACGGATGTCATTGAACAATGATCAACAAAGTAATCTTGCATTTTATTGTTGATAGGTTCCACCCTTACTGAATCTCCCACTATTGATTGACTGAAACGCAACTACTCATAAATCATATTAAAGGGACATTGCAGGGAAGCCATGTTGACGTGTGTGGTCCAAATAAATCATCGGTCCCCGGATTTGGGTTAACAGTCTCCTTGAACTGGGATACTTGTTGATTGAGGTATCTTCCTTTCCAAATATGTTATGTAACAGTACACCCCCTATTAACGTCGTCCGACGCCATTTCGTAATAAATGAACGCAGGTTGTCTCAACCAGAGTTTGAACGCTGTCCATCCTTTTCACGTTCCGTACTGATTACCGCTAGGTCAACAGCACCCACAGATAGAAATCACCTTGGTTATGGGGAGTCACTCGATAGGGACCGTCACGTGCCCAACGGCTCTTCGCGGCGTGCTGTGTCAGAGGAGGGATCAATTGAATTAATGAATGAGTTATTTCTTTCACCTTTTGTTAGACAATGATAACACTAAAAACGTCTGAATTTCTAAAAAGAAAAAAAACATGTCACAATGAAAGGACTCAATTTAGCATAAATTTACATTGCAAATCGACCCTCCAACTCGGAACCTATTTTAGGGGAACTCTTCAAAAAACAACCTAAGTTTTCCTTTATGGAGTGGTAATTGTTGAAATTTTCTGCCTTCTATCTCGATTGGCAAGGCCTGTACGCGTGATACGTGTACGTTGTTTCATCCAATGTCATTTTCAACGCAGATTGTCTCAGCCTCTTTTTTCGGCCACTCTCTCTTTGGTAAAATGCCAAGTCAGATTGGACTTTCTAGCCTTGGAAAGACAACCAGTCTAGAAGAAGATCAACTTGGGTGTGATGCCTCCTTAAGGTGGTTTAACGCCGAATTTTTGTCCTTTCGACAGCCCCTACAGCTAATGCCAGATGTATCGCTCTCTAATTCTCTCTAATCTCATCAGGCTGAGGGGGCCTGGACATTCCAGGTTCCCCATATGCTTCGCCCTGGTAGGCAATCTGGAAGAAACGTTCCATCCCCTGTCGTGACAGAACGGTATCCATTCATCCATTCAATAACATGACCAATGGCACCTCAGATAGAAATCTTCTCGGTAAATATTAATGAAATATGGTTCTTATATTAAATAATATCAATGATAAATCATTGCAAAATTGAACTCCCTTGTTGGGGACAAGGAATATGTGAAAGTCTTTGAAATCATTGGAGTGTGACTGAGATATAGATGGAGAAACCATATTGCTTGGTATGAGTGTTCTGCTAATAAATCGTAGCTGTCCGGATCGAGATGGGGGCCGACTGCATACCTTGAGAACCAGCATTCGGGATTCTGAGTTTTAAGCTAAGTTCTGATACCAACCACAGACACTGATAATATGTAACTATCTTGTTTTTTTTTTACGAGGGAGAGTGTTGTATGTTACCCCCTGTCCTGTTTTCCCTGCTCCCTTTTATTTTGACTCTGGGGCCTTATATCAGCACCTTTTTTTCATATATTTTTTCGAAAATATCAATCAGTATCGTATTTTATTAACTTTTCTGTTCTCGTTATTTCAAATTACCTCAAACTTAATTATTTAAAAACAATTATTGTAGTAAATCTATTTTCAACCTTTACACTGATATAAATAAACTATTCGGGCATTTGGCACGAAAACCATTTCAGTTCCTCAAAGTGTCCAAAGCAGTTCTCTTTTAAATTGTTTTTTTGTTCTTCCTAATTATTTTTCTTAACTATTTTCAGATGAGTTTTAAAGGTGTCCTGGCTTCTCTGAAAGAGGTTTTTGCAATCTGTCGGTCGGTTGGTCGGTCGGTTGGTCGGTCGGTCAGTCTGTTCCTATATTGTTTCAAGTCAGATTTACTGGAAACTTGCGAGAAAAGTGTCTCACGATAAGATATGTTTTAAATAGAAGAATCAACCACTCGTGGGCCTGTGATCTGGCAATAATGGCGTTTGAACTTTATCTTTTAAAATCGATTTTCCGAGCTGTTTTTAGTCAGATTTATCTGAAAATTGATAGAAAGGTGTTCCTTGATGGAATGCTTCTTACATGAAAACATCTTCTACTCAGGGTCACGTGATCTGGCAATAATAGTGTTTGAACTATATGTTTGAAGCCTGATTGAACTTTCAGTCTTAGTTTTTAAGTTACCACTGCTATCAGTATGTAAATTGTGTCAGAAATAAAATTTGAATTGGATTAAGCGCAGTAAAAAACCAAACGACCCATCGAGAGCAGGGATATAGGGATATTTTGTTATGCTGATTTTCCTTGTGAGAAAAGGTTGACTCTTTTTAATAAAAACAGTATTCTGTACTTTGTTTTTTTCAATTGGTTTGGATTACCTACCATTGAAGCCAGTAGGGAGATGCGAATCTCTCTTCATATCCACAAAGCTTAGATTTAGTAAAAGAGCATTGTTACACTAATTGTCAAAATGAGATAGGGTACTTTGCCTTTAAAATCAATTATCAAAATCATTGCTCGTACATGGTCCCGAACACAGAACACTGCCACTGGCGCAGAAATATGCAACAATTCCAAAAGCCAAGCATACCCGATAGACAGAAACACGTCTTTTAGCAGCATGCTGTGTTGGGGTATACGAATGAGTGACAATCGGAAAGGTCTACTCTCTATCCTCATTTCATAGCCAGCCAGTCCGACCAACTTCAAAACTTGAGACACTTACTTTAACACTTTTGTCGACAGTCTTTGTTGACGTTTTCTTATATGATTATTCCATTCAATAACATCAACTATAAATCATTGTCGGAAAGGAACTCCTTTCTGGGAGACATAAGGAAAGAATATAAGTCTTGATCACTGGGCTCTCAATGAGGAAGTATTATTGCCCGGTACTTTTGTTGTACTAATAAATCATGGCTACCAAGATTGGACTTGGTTCAGCTTACCTTCCAAAGAGAAAGGCTGTATAGAATAGCCTTATTCAAGTCTATATACTTATGTAATATTATGTCATACATCTATATAATTGAGGTATAATTTCTTATATGCTGTCGTTCTTAACGCCGAGGGTACTCTAGTATGGAAATATTCTCTGTATATATCAATAACGCCTTTAATAAATAATTTCGAAATGGAACTCTCTTGTTGGAGCCGTAAGGAACATATGAAAATCATTTGAATCATTGTAATATGATGGGTCATCAATGAAACAGCTTGTAAGTGTGTTGTTCAAATGAATCATGGGTTACCCGAGCAGGGTCGAGTGTCCTATTGAACGGGGAAGTATTTCGTTTGAAGTGCCCACGTTCTCATATGTGTTATGCTACAGTATCCCCTCCCCCAATTGATGTCGTTTGGAAGACAAGAACCATTAGTTCAACGATGCATCCTCCTTCAGTAGTGGTAGTAGCATGAAGAGGAGGAGGAAGAAGCGGGGTAGGAAGAAAAAGAAGGTCAAGTAGTTATTCATTAAGTCAATTGATTCTAATACTCGTGGAATACTGCGATATTAGTATTATTTTCAAAAAGAACCGTGAATGGCTATTTTTGTGTTTTTTTGATCCATTTGTTCATTTATTCTTTTTTTTGAAAATACAGAAATACTGACCTCGTAATTCTATTATGGAGAAGTTGTTTCCTCAGTGATATCACATCATACATCTTCCTTCTTTCCTTTTTCTGTTCTTTATCGTAACTGGGACTGGCAGCCGAACCGACCGAAAGCGTCTTGTAGAGATGTGTGGACACTAATATATATATATATATATATATATATATATATATATATATATATATAATGAGGAATATATACGATAAATAACTATATCGCTTAAATTTAACCTCAGTAACCGTCCAGTTCTGTGGATTAGAGAGAGGATACCAGCCACCGGGCCTGAAGCGAAGGTTTCGATCCTGCCTCGTGGTACTAGATGGGATAATGGATAGTCTATAGCCACACTGAAGAGTTGTAATACAACGAAACAGCTGTCTGTGGATGACACAATAATATATATATATATATATATATATATATATATATATGTATATATATATATATATATATATATATATATATATATACTTCAGTATAGAAAAACATTAGTGAAATTGAATGAGAAAGTTATTGTTGGAATTGAGAATTAAATGACTTTCCTGACCCGAGAAGTCAATCACTAAATTCTTTTCCTGCAATAAATTGAATATCCCCCATTTATAAAATTGTTTTTTTAAGCTGGATTCAATTTGCAATGTAAATTAATGCTAAAGTGATCCCTCAGTTTGTGTCTGACAGCATTCAGGCTCGTTTAAAAAACCAAGACTTTTTTAGTGATCATAGTCCAACAAAATGCGAAAGTAGTGGCATACGTTGATCACCCATTTTCCCAATTCTTTAATTGATTACCCTCCTACACGGTAGGCTGTCAAAAGACGCTGGTTATATGACGGTTTCTACTGAATAAATAATGGGACCTGTCCTCTCTGTTCTGCATTTCCAATCCTTCTCTCCATCCGGGTATTTGTCGCCCCTAAGTCAATTTCATGCATCGTATGGGTTGAGTAAGTAGTTATGTGATATGTGGAGCTGAAGCATGGACAACTGGAGCCATAGTCGGCGTTAGGTCACTAATTATTTACGTCACTATTCTGGATCACGCAATTTCTCGCAAGTTTTCGCCAGAGATCTTTGACATGTTCAGATCGGTTAATGGTAGAATGAGATGTTGTTGCCAGAAATAAATCGATGCCTTTTAACTCTGATGACACCTCCTTTTGGAAAGAAAGAAGTTGAATTTCGGGGACATTAATTCGCGGAAGGGTCCTTTCTCTCTCAGTTTTGTTCATTCGTTGTCTTTTTTCTATCTTTTACTTCTCTCAAGTTTTTCTTTCTTTCTGTTATTTAAAGTTTTTTTTTCTTTCTTTCTGTCTTTCTGTCTTTCTGTAGTCCTTTCTTTGTTTTCGATGTTTTTTCTTTCTTTTAGGTTTTTTTTCTTTTTCGCTACTTTACGTCACCGTATTTCTTCCTTTCTTCCTCTCCTTTGTTCACCTTTTCTTTCGTTCTTTCTTTCTTTCTTTCTTTCTTTCTTTCTTCCAGTCTTTCTTTCACACTTTTAGTTCTTCCATTTGTTTTTCTTTCTTTTAGTTCTTTTAGGTAAGACTTTTTCTGCTCCTTAATGTTTCAATCTTTCTTTCTCCCATGTTGAATTTTTCTCTTTCTTTATTTTTTCCTTCTTTCAATTTTTCCTTGCTTCCTTTCTTTCTTTTTCTCGCTTTTAGTTCTTTCATTGTTTTTGATGTTTTTCCCCAGTTATTTCCTTCCCTTATTCAATGTTTCAATTTTCCTTTCTTCTCCTCTTCTTTTTTTTCGTTTCCACTGTCTTCCTCACATCTACTTGTTTCTTTGAAAATTTTTTTTCATTCTTTTTGTTCTTTCATGTTTTTGATTCTTCTGTTATTCAATGTCATTTATTCTTCCTTCCCTCTTTCCCCCCTTTCTTTCTTCCCTCTCTTCATTTTTCTTTTCTTTATTTTTTTTTTGTTCTTTCTATCTTTGTTTTTGATTTTAGTTCTTTCATTGGTTCAGATTTTTTTCTTTCTTTCGGTTTTTCAAGGTTTTTCTTCCTTGTTTTTTTAACATTACCCCTTTTTTTAAAATTTTTTACTTGCTTTCTTTCTACCTTCCTTTTTTTTATGTCCGTCTTTA
>OY735234.1:42649236-42651736 GCA_963457665.1 Thysanoteuthis rhombus
GAAGTAATGCCCTTTGAGAAGACATGAATTAATATATCCCTGCCCTCAGTTGTGGGAATATAGGTAGATTCTGAAATAGAAAATTCCAAATCCTTTCTCAGTGTCGTTAAAGTCAGCAACAGACAGAATAAGGAACGTTTGTCCGAAATGTATGATGAATGGGTATTTGGTAATGCTTTGACGGGTCTTGCAACCCCGAAGATGATGGTAATGAAAAGAATTTTAAGAGAACAAAAATGGATGAACGAAATATCGCGACCCCTGATTCCACTTGCAACCCCCCACAAATTCATCCAGGTACTGAACAAGCTCGACGTTGCTCAATTTCTTACAATCATCGTTATTCTCCATTCATATTCTCTCCGAGGCTATTGAAGGTTTTGGTATACACGGACAATTGTTGGAAAGACCCACTTCCGGCTTGCCAGATTAGCCAAGCTTCGTTCTGCTCACAGCATCTAACATTCTCTAAATGTCACACCTCTAAATACTAACCAGGCTCAATATTGCTTAACTTTGGTGATCTTACCCGGATTGATGTTTCCCACGTGATATGGCCGTAATGCTTACTCCTAGGGGTGAAGTTCCTTAATCCTTGCTCTTGTGCTCAGTGCTTAGTGGAGAGGCATTGAGTAACATTTTTACAGTCTTCACTATGAGTCTATGGTGGATTGGGCCAGAGCCTACCGAGGCCGAAAGCGAGCACTCTACCACTGGGCCACAATGATCGGTAAACGACTGTAAAAGCCGTGAATTTGTTGATTGTTTCATATCGATTCCTTTCTGCAGTCTTGTTTAATTTCCAGCGAAGAGGGTGAATATATAATTGAGTAGCTGTTTACTGACCCAGGCTAATAAAGCACACAGAGTAATTATAGCCGAATGAAAAAACAAAAGAAACAATGAGAAAAAAAAAGCCAGACAAACTCGTAGACGAGAGCAGAGGTTACTTTCGGGAAAAAAAATGAAAAATGTCGTTAACACGCTTCTTAACGTATCAGAAGAATTTTTGGAAACCATAGAAGCAACAAAAAAGAATGATCGAATGAATCCAATAATAACTATAATGTTATTGAAGCGAAAATAGGCAAACCCCAGAATAAACAGCAAATGCCGCTTTTGTTGGGAAAATATGAGACTATATGACAATTAAATGCAGGGAGCTGACTCTGGAGTGATAGACAAAAAAAAAAAAAAAAGACAAAATAGAGTAGAGACAGCCACACACCAGGAACTGTACGAACGACATTAGTTCGAAAATGTAGACATTTGGTTTCAGCTCAAACTGTCCCAGAGATTGTCCTAGAAAATGAAAAGAATTAGATATTCTTAGTTTTCGATATTCAGACCAACCACTCAGCAGAAGAGCCGGTTTTGAGAGTCTTGAACGAAAGGGGAGATTGAAAGTGGCGGATAGATAATATAACACACGGCTTAATTATATCGACGGAGAAAAAACAAAACCTTGTTGACGAAAGTAAAAGTTACTTTTGGCTCAGTTATTGAAAACGTTGTTAACAACCTTTGAAACATGTCTGAAGACGGATTTGGAAACCGTAGGGGAAATAGTAGTAGTAGTAGTAGTAGTAGTAGTAATAATACTAATAATAATAATAATAATAATAATAATAATAATAATAAAAAAGACTCCAACACTAATTGTTAAAGGCAGAAATATGAACCACATTACTGGCATGATAGGCGAAAGAGAGGAGAGATGTTGGCTGATGACCTGAGGGGACTTATTGTCACTCAGCCTTCAGCAATGACCACAGAGATATAAGTACTGCAACGAATTTTAGCCCTGACATGATAGGTGAAAGAGGGAGGAGACGTTAACTGAAAACCTGAGGAGACTTATTGTCACTCAGCCTTCAGCGATAACCACTGGGCAACCGGTGTGAAACTGTAAATCGCAGAATTACTGCAACCTATGAGAGGAGGGCTGAAGTCTTGAGGAGACTTGCTGTCACTCAAACTCCAGCGGTTACCACCAGGCAACTGGTATGAGATTCCAAATAATAATAATAATAATAATACTAATGATAATGATAATAATAATAATAATAATAAATAAATAAATAAATAATAATCTAAAACAAAACATCACAAATTGTAGTGGAGGAACAAAACTCTGTGCTGCTGTGATAGAAGAGGAAGATATGACAGGAGCGCTCAAGACCTGAGGAGACTTACTGTCACTCTACCCTCAGCAATAACCACTTAGCAACTGGTGTAAAACTGTTGACTACAGCACTGCTGTGGACTACGAGAATGTAGAGACGAGGGTTGGAGACCCGAGGAGTCTTGCTGTCACTCAGTCTCTAGCTTTGACCACCAGGCAACTAGTGTGAAAATGCATAATAATGATAATAATAATATTAATAATAATAATAATAATAATAATAATAAAAAAACTACTACTACTACTACTACCACTACTACTACTAATAATAATAATCTGTAATATCGTTATGATAGCTGGAATGTTCCAATGCTC
>OY735234.1:42654236-42676736 GCA_963457665.1 Thysanoteuthis rhombus
ATAATACAATTCATAATTCATATAAACGTATGTGTGTGTGTGTATGTATCATCATCATCAGGTCGATAATGTCTCTTTCCTTCCATCTCTGTCGGAAATCGCTCTCGGTAGATCATTAAGGTAATCGATATTGGACTATAATACTATTAGACCGCAGGGAAGTTAATTTTCACCCCACCATCAAAGTATAGTTCTCTTTCTCTTAATGTAACTGAGATACCAAGAGACAGATCCACGAATTGAGAATTATGCATCGTGCACATGAGAAAATTATGCTAGGCCTCACATGGAGAGACCAGAAGATAGCACAGTACATCTGGAAAAGACAAGAGTCAGTAACATCATAGAATCCATTGAAAAGCTCAAATAGCAGTGGGCTGGCCATGTTGCAAGAATGGCAGACAACCGATGGAGGTCACAATTCACAACATAGATACCACGAGGTCACATGCGCAACCGAAGCTGACAGAATATTGAATGGAGAGATGAGCCAGACAAATTCAGAAAGTACTGGCTCGGTGACGCCATTGAAAGAGAAGTGTAGCGAATCCTGTGGAAGGTCTCTGTCTAACGACGGAAGTTGAAAGACTGATGATGGTGATGAATTGAGATTGTTCTGAGGTGCTTGTCTTGCTGGCTTTTAGTTCGATGTTTCTTTCAATATTAGAGAAGTTCGCAACATCCGTGAATCCCAGCAAAGGATACCTTTTATGACTTTGTTCAAGTCCATGTTGTGGATCCACATAAGAAGACCGTTTCGATAGTTGCTGTGAAGAATTCTCACATGAGATTTTATGGAACTTCCATATTCTGGCAAGGACTTAGTTTTTCTTATTTCAATAGCTATCTATAGATTGTATCACGTCCAAGGCATACGAAATCGGAGACTTCTCCAAGTCCTCTTTATCCATCTATGTTATATATATATATATATATATATATATATATATATATATATATATATATATATATATAATCAAATAATTGTGTCATCCACAGACAGCTGTTTCGTTGTATTACAATTCTTCAGTGTGGCTATAGACTATCCATTATCCCATCCAGTACCATGATGTAGTATCGAAACCTTCGTCTCTGCCCTACGCAGAACTGAACGGTCAGTAAGGTTGAATTTAAGCGATGTATTTATTCATGCATAATCCCCATCCCCCAGAGTGCTCTATTCTTAAGTTAGAAGAGCATTGCTCAAGCTTATTATGAACAAGGTACCTCACTTAAAGAGTGCTCAACCCTGAATAAGGGAGCGTTAATTATAATAATAATAATTAAATATATTTATCCAAAATCATTATCGACTGATGTTTTTTCGCATCCAACACCAATTACAATCAACAAACATTTGGTCAACCAATAGGTTACCCTTTAATTGGAGTTTTAGCGTACTTGGAAGATGGACCGACGTTGAGTATTCAACCTCCAAACATCAAATACTTTTGATACGTAGTCTTCATCTTAATAATATATCCACACGACACAAAGATCTCAAACATAGGAGAAAAAATCAACAAAATAGTAAAAAAAAACAAGTTTACATACGAAGATGAAAATCCAAATATTCTACCCCAACGTGACATTTCATTACAAGGACCGAGCAGATATTTGCAATTCAGTGTATATCTACAATCAACAAACAAAGAACGGACAAATAAACTTTGACATACCACAACAATGAACGTAAATCAAGTGTAATCATTGGCTTCCATCTGAGAGCCCTTATAATTTGTAGCTCAAAATTCCTGAATGACGAAGAAGAATACATAAAAATACATGCAAACTACCCTAACACATATCATTCGTATATAACGCCAAAAGAAAAAAAAATCCTACAAAATACACAGAAACAACAAAAAATAATGATATAATCAGACGCATAATAATCAAAACTAATCCCACTGTGAAACTATTTGGAAACAGAATGGAAAACCCTGAAATTCAAATTGAAAAATGAACATCTAAAATTACAGAAGACATAGTTAATAACAAAACAAACTGTTAACGATGCTGACGTATACAAACAAATATGTGAGGTCTGCAATAGGAGATAATTTAAGAGGAACAACTTTAAAAAAAGAGAATTTGCAGACGGGCCCTAAGAATAGATATATCAAATGCACGCGCGGTCGACTAAAGCAAGAATGTTCTCAATTTTGATTTGAAGAACATAAGAATGTTTGAGAAAGAATCGAATGGAACAAGAACACTGAAGATAGAATCGGCACGATCAGAATCAACGCTATTAGCTAAGATCATATTGAAATAATATGGAATATAAGTGAAGAACAACAAAAGAGGGAGCATGGGACAAAGAACATCCATAAGATCACGTAGCGATATCCTCGCAAGGGGAACGTTGCAAGGTCCTTAGGAAAATAAAAGATGGCAGACATCGAAATACGTCCTGGAATATAGTAAAGAGGAAAAATGATATTTCTTCCAATTTCATCATTTAATTGTGTCTTGTTAGAAAATTGTTTTCTCGTTTATAACAGAAATAAACCTCTCTCTTTCTCTTTCTCTTTATACATATATCTTCTCTCTCTATATATATATATCATTGGTGTATGGTGGTCATTGTGACAGGGTGTGCTACTGTCCTGGACTTACTACTCCAGAAGCGTAGTTGAAAGGAGGCAGCTATTCAAAAATGCTGCAGGGTCCCCTAATTAAGAAGGAATGGACGGAAGCTTCATAAATAGTTGTTTGCCTACCACATTCCTACCGAAAAAACTTATTTAATGTTGGAGGGAACATTCAAATCCTTCAAATCTCTATGAAAATAAACAGGAACTTGGTACAGGTTACAAATTGCAACTGATTACATTTGCCATACATAAAAAAATGAATTTAATCTCTAATAATCTATAAATTGATTAAATCTTATGCATAAATGTTACAATAAATGCACAAATAAATAATAAAAGGGGAGACGTAGGTCACGTTATTTCAATTTTGTCCAAATAATTTTACGTATTTGATTCAGTTAGACATCGACGGTTATTTTCCACAGACCTAGAGTTTAAAATACATTCAAATAAAAAAAAAAATGTTTTTAAAGCAGTTACGAAGGAAAGAAATTTCAGATCTTAAAACCCGAGTGTCATTTGTTTGAAATGTTATGCAAAGTATTCACTTATTACATTACGAGAACAACTTTTCAACGATGAAATTTCCCAGTTCTTTATATTTGACACGAATTATTTTTATGGTAGGATTTCCTCAAATTATTATTATTGCGAACGGTACAAGATTACTTCAATAAAAGAAATTTTTATCAACATGTGCATCCATAAAAAAACAATATGTATTTGACCTGAACTCAATCATTGTTTCTGAGTGTGCATTATTAGATTTGAAAACAAATTACGACCAGATTGTATTATGATACGGCAAGAACATTATTACTAAAAGAGAAAACCTGTTCCACGTGATGAAATATCAACGTTTTTATACATAGAACATCTCAACACGAAAAAAAAAAAGGAGCCGTCGAGACGTATTCCTGAAATATAGTACACTTGACACTGCTGAAATTTATCGCAGTTGCCTTAAAATATTTTCTGCCCACTGCTATATGATAGTACAACTAACGATTAAGCGCATAATACGATCAGCACATAAATGTGAAAACATTTAATTAAAGAGGAAAGAAAAATCGGTCATCCATGATGATCAATGATTATGTTATTGGGTGAACTCGATCATATCCTTATATTGTATAGTACTGATAAATTTTGGTGAATGCACAGCGCACACTGAGCACACTCAGAAAATACGCCCATACATAAATATATAAATAGATTATTGACTCATACAATGTAGGCTTCTTTGTTTCACCATGTTGAAGTTTTTATATAAGGCAAATTGTTCTTCATAGAAGTAGTAAGAACTTGGAAGAATGGGGATTACAAAATGTATATATTGAACAGCTGCAGGCACCCGAGGTGGCGAAGGGTGTGTAGTTATTTGTTTATTTGTTAATGTGTTCGTGTGCGTTCAAGCACTCCAGGGTAAACTGTTCTATCTTCGGACTCGAGGATTGACATCAATACTCAATTTGAACCCTACCGAAATTTTCTTTTTATGGAAAAAAAATGACTTTTGACCTTTTTGGGGGGCCTTATTTTTAGGATTTCATGAACAACATCTATATTTTCTAGTATGTAAATATTTCTAGATTAAAAAAAAACCCCTTTAACATGTTTCCCAGGGTCCTAAATAGAAATTATCTTGATCATATTCATGTTTTGATGAAATCTTTCAATATGACTTCTTTAACATAATATATATATATATATATATATATATATATATATATATATATATATATATGTGTGTGTGTGTGTGTGTGTGTGTGTGTGTGTGTGTACATAGAAAATTAATTCTGAGTTTCATAACAATGGTGCAATCGTCATATAACTTAGAAACTCTGTTTGATATAATCTCTCGCTAATACACTGTGAATGATTATTTGGCTTCGACAGCCTGAAAAGAATGAACAATTAAAGCAAATGGGTCTGTTGCAGGATCATATATTCATTTTTTAATGATATTGGGATACATAACCGGTGAATGTCGACACTTCGTACTTAATACACTATTCAGCAACCGACGATATGTTTTACTCTCTCTCTTTCTCTTTCTCTGTCTCTGTATATATGTTTGTGGGTGTGAGTGAATATCTACTGACAACTATATATATGTATATATATATATATATATATATATATATATATATATATATGTATATATATATATGTATATAAATAAATATATATATGTATATAAATAAATATAAATATATAAATTAATATATATATATATATAAATATATATATAAATATTTATATATAAATATATACATATAAATATATATAAATATATATATATATATAAATACATATATATAAATATATATATATATAAATATATAAATGAATATACATATAAATGAATATACATATGAATGAATATACATATGAATGAATATACATATGTATATATATATATATGAATATATATATAAATGAATATATATGTATAAACATATATATGTATATAAATGAATACATATATAAAGGAATATGTATATATATAAATATATATATATATATATATATAAATGAATATATATAAATGAATATAAATATATATGAATATATATATATATATAAATGAATATAAATATATATGAATATATATGTATATATATATATAAATGAATATGAATATATATGAATATATATATATATATAAATGAATATAAATATATATGAATATATATGTATATATATATATAAATGAATATAAATATATATGAATATATATATATATATAAATGAATATAAATATATATGAATATATATGTATATATATATATAAATGAATATGAATATATATGAATATATATATATATACATATATAAATGAATATATATACATAAATGAATATATATATATATAAATATATATATATATATATGAATATGTATATACATATATAAATATATATATATATATATATATATATATATATATATACATATATATATATATATATATATATATATATATATATATATATATATATATATATATATATTGCTCCCAGTCGACATTCATAGATTACTGATCTATGGATTTGCATATATTTACATTTTGGATTTAATGTGTGCTATTGATCCTAACTACGTAAACACAGAAAGATTTTTTGGGTGAATAAGCATTTGCCTGACTTCGTTGTATGAATCGTTCGTGTACTAATTCAAATATATTTGCTTAGGTGTGTTTTCTTTAAACAATTCTAGAAACTGTCACCCAAAACTACCAACAAAACTAACAACATTGGTTTCTTCAGTTTTGAGATAGTTAGGCTCGCTAGATATTTTTATGTATATGTCACGCGTAGAGCCCACACCAATGGAGCTAAAAGTCTGAAAATTTATATATTAACACCTTTTCATGTCTACTAAAAAACGTTGCTCCCGTGACAGTTTTTTTATTGACTTCAAAAAAGTCCAAATCAGCATTAATATCTTCTGTATTTAAGTGGGTTTGGCTGTATATATCACACAAAGAGGCTGCACCAATGTAACTAGAAATCTGAAAAATATTAAACATTATAAATTTGCTCTTTATTATGTCTTGGAAAAAAGATTTTGTGTCTTCCTATAAGTTTACCGTACAAAGTTCATTCTACAATGTAATTTTATGCTAAATCGATGTCTTAGTTCGTGCTCGTTTTTTCTCGAATATTCAGACTCTTTTGGTAATCACCATCCAAAAGAAGTCAAGTTATCCATTGATCAGGCCCTTTTCAATTATCTAAATTGATCACCCCCAGCACCGCATGCTGCCAAAACATGTTGGACTCGCGGCGGTTTCTTTGTGACTATAGGTTTTATTTATTTACTCACATATCAATGGTTGTCTTGGGGCAAGCAGGGAGATTTGGCTCGATGCCTTTGATGTCGGTTCGAAGTGGAAAAAAAGGCCCAAATTCAATCTTAGAAAACGTAGAAAAGCAAATAAAATCTTTCTTAGTTGTCTATTCGGAGAGATTTAATTTCAGTTCCATAGCCGAAGTGGAACATGTTTTCTGATCTGAAGTCCCAAGGCGAATGTTTTTCAGAACTCTGAATTCTAGATAGATATTCAATTTCAGAAATAGGTACAGATTTACGCTCCATTTTTGTTGAGTTGGAAAAATAAACGGAAACGGTTCTGGTTAGTCATGCAATAGAAACTGTTACCTCACCAACGTCTTTTGGTAGCATGCAGTGTTAGGAGTGATCAATGAATAAAAAATTGAAAACTTGAAGGTCAATTGATAAGAATCGCCTTTCACCTCTGGTTGGGCAGATACAACTAAAAAACAAATCCGGTTTTGGAAAAAAACGAAACACGATCAAAGGGGTTAATTTAGCATTAACTTGAAAGTAGATGTTTAAGTTTTCAATCTTTTAGCTGAATTAGTGCTACTTGTACACCTGTCCAACAGATAGCTAGCCGACCAAATTAAGAAAACACATTGTTACAAACTGATTCAATTTTCTTGGTACTTTATCTGCAAAACTACATTCTTCCTCCTGAGGGTAACAAATTTGCTGATAACAATATAATCTGGACATCGTTTTAAACAATGGACTCTCCAAATGAAACGTTTTTTTCCAAGTTTAAAAAAAAAAAGAAATATGATTTAAACCAAACCAAATATAAGGAGTCACATTTTTTCAAAATTTCGCCTTTCGTCACCTTTCATTTATTCTAAAAAAAAGGGCAAAAAAAGTGAAAGTAGTGTTAGGCTTTTCTCTTGAAGCGAACCATTATAGAGGCAGAGCGCACTATCTTCCTCTCTCTTCTACACCGTAGTTTCCTGTACTTTCTACCACCAAAACCTCTGGTAACTCAGCTTGCCGTATCATCCTCATCGTTTTGGGAGTCAGGGTACGCTCAAGTATTTTCCCGGATAAATCAATGGTAGTTGCTCCTTCCCTTTATGTTCTTTCTGTTCATGATTTTTTTTCAATTGAACACTTAATTTTTGGATTGCGGATGAAGCCTAAATATCCATGTATCTTTTCACAGGGATTAATTAGTCAGTACATAATTTTGGTGTGTAAAGGTCACGTTTTTGTTTTTTTAAAATCCTCTTTATCCACAATTCTCGATAATATAGCTTTGGAGCAAGTCTAATATCGCAATAATCTAATTGTGTTTCCCGTCATACAAAATCAGCTTTTTTCTGTAATAATCAATGAGATAAAAGGCACAAATCAAAGATTGGGTACCGAATTGCGAACCAAACAAATTATACATCTAAAGGAAGGTAATTTTATGTAAAATCAAAGTATGAATATTGACAAGGCTGTTCTGTTCATAATTCTGTGACAGAAACATTTACATTACTTAAAAAACAAACAACATTGCATAGCACTTGCCGTATTACCTCGAAATCCCATGATTTATGACCAAAACAATCTTGTTAACATTCATTTTCTTGTTCCTCATATAATTACCTTTTGATTGATGTATAACGTGCTTGGTTTAGCAATTCGGTAATTTCTGAGAAAAAAAAATGTGCGCACTGAATGTTTCTCGAGCGGTTTACAATTTGCAATTACTGGGGATTGGCTTGCTAAATAAGCACATCTTTCAAAGGTCTGTGCGCTTGTTGAGTTGGCAGACTTCTCGTGAGCCTGGAACCTGTGGGAAAATCTAATGAATTTAAAGGGGTCCTTGACGATGGAAAATTTGGGTAATCACTATTTTAGAAATTAAGATTGCATCACAAAGTAACGTATTTAGTTGAGATTTTATTTAAATATTTGAATCACTTGGTTGAGTTTGTTATTCTAATAAATAAGGCAACGATGAATACTAAACAACAGAAGCCATGAAAGATGGTTCATTTTTTTTTCATATGTTGACTAGTTTATTCCTTTGTGTGTTCGAGCGCTAGTGTATCTTCTGAATTTAGATGTTTCTACAATCGTTTTTTAAAAATTCTATTTTAGATGTTTTCCTGTGGAAAACGCCAACGATATCATGAATAGAATTTATTCTGACCATATTTATTCCTCGATATAATCTTTTTTACCTGGCTTCAAATTTTTACGCTACGGTTATTCAATTATTTACTACGATGGCGAGTTTCTTATTATTTCTGTGAGCACCTATCACGTTGCCGATATAAATATCAGATATTCTTTGCTACAAATGCATATCTGATGTTTATTTCAAAGAATCTAAAATCCTTCTGGCTATTTTCCTCCCTTTTTTACAATGTTACTTTGAACCTTATCTACCTTTATTTTTTCTTTCTGCTTTTGTTGAAGTCCAGTTTGAGATGGAATTGACTTCGTTTCTTTTTCTTTTATAACATAAATTATTTCCCTTCCTTCGTTGGTTGCAAAACGTGTGTGCACATACAAACTCCCACAACTTAGAAGGAGCTATATATCATCATTATCATCCGCCTCCTGATCATCATCAATCAATTTTCCCTTTTGTCTGTCGTTGGACATAGACCTCCCCCCGAGATTTGCCAGACCTATCTATCATGGGCATCGCAGAGCCTGTACTCACTAAATTTATCTAGCTCGTCAACCTTACTTTTTGTCGGCAACAGTTTTGCATATGATCTCCCGGGATCCACAATGTGAGTCGTGATATCCTGCAGTTGTCAAACATTCTTGCAACATATCCCGACCATTGCTATTTGAGTTTTTTAAAACTTTTTCTATGATACGTTCTTCAGACTCCTGTCTTTTCTTCCCATGTGAAGCTGAACATGTGCACGTTGCATGGTTCCCAGGGTCAGTATTTTGATTAGCTACTATATGCTTATCAGTTCCAAAATATTACCAATTTTCGGACCTCCAAAACAGAGTATTCCCATTATAGAACACATTATGGAGTTCAAATCAAGAAAAACGGTTTGTTAAATTAGATCACGTCACTTGATGAGATAGGTCGGTAAGATATTTGCCAGGTGCTCTGTGTGTAGACACCCTATGGAAATATGGAAACAGGTTAAGATAGGGATTGGCTACTTGATAAGAGTTGGGGAAGGTGGATGTGCTTGTTAGCATTGGATTTGTAACTAATCAGAATAATAATAAAAATACCCTGGTAGTAACAATAACGAAAGGGTTATTATTATTTGTATAGAGTGCTGAATGGGAAAATAGGACAATAGTGAAGATATTCGTGATATTGAGTGTATGCAAAAATTTTCAATGCTATTTTCTAAGAATAAGACTAGATTCACGGTTAAAAATCGGTTCTTGCTTGAAACCTTTGTACATAATTAATAGTTTGGCAAGTCAAAATGTTTGTAGTTAAGGTTGAATTGCGTGATATATCAGTCATGTGTTGTTGAATCATCGCATGTGTGCGAGAAGATAGTCGCTACATCCATTCTGAATATTGCCAAATACGAGGTGACAGAGGGAGAGAATAATTTGTTCTACAATGTAATTTTTTACAGGAAAAATGTCGAGCCAATGATTACTTCATAAATTCAGGGAACGACCTTTACATTAAAGCATTTGGTCTCAGAATCCCAAATCACATTCCTCCCCTTACAATCCCAAGTTTCCTCAATCCCTCCTCATTTTGTATTCGTAATTAGGAGTTTTGTTTTATTCCATACGTATACTTTGTATATCACGTTCATCTCATGTCAAAAATTCAACCCCGATCCCTCCTCTGTCTAAAATTCCCTCCTTCCAGAAATTCGTTTGTTCCCTGGGAGCCAGGGGTCCCCGTTTCTGCGGCGTCAATTTTCTGGAGTTGAACTGGAGTTTGAACTAAGTCGATTCCATTTTTCATATGGTTAACGATTACGCCACCCGTACCATTAATCGATACGCAAGTGTCTATGTGCTGGCAATAACAACGTTCGTTGCTGCCTGATCTTCGGGTTTTTTGCGACAGTGGTGACAAGCATCTGGATTAAGGTCACTCACCCTACCCTACGCTACTTCACCTACAGCCCTCCTCAAGTCTTAATCTGAAAGCGTTTTGAACCCGACTCGCCCGGTCCATTTTCTGTGCTATCAACCAATCAGCCACTGACACGGCCTTTAATTGAGAATCTTGTTTGATTCTAAGAAGTTGAAAAAATGTAACAAAAAAAAAACGGAGAGACCGGGAGATCAAGGATTAATTGGATAATTTTGTTTTTCTCTTTCAAATGTTTATTATTTGGAAATCGAATTAAATTATGGAGACTGCCAATCAAAACTGTCAACACAGGCCTTCTCAGCTGTTAAGATGGTCTGGCTGACTGGTTATCCATGTATGTATCGTGTGCACTGGCTGCACCGGTGAAGCCAAATGGCTGAAAAATTGAACATTCGCCCCAAATCATATCTGGAAAAACTGTTTCTGTGTTTTGATCCTCCCTCCCCACAAAATGCGTTTTTGATTGGGGGTTCAATTTACAATGTAATCCTATTCGAAATTGGTCCCTTTTTTTGTGCCCGACAGCATTGACGCTTTTTTTTTTTTTAAAATTATGAATTCTGCCTTTTTCAGGGATCATCATCATCATCATCATCATCATCATTGGACATAGACCTTTTCCAGGATTCGCCACAATTTTCTATCGTGGGCGTCGCGGAGCCAGTATTTTCTAAATTTGTCAAGTTCATCTCTCCATCTTGTATTTTGTCGGCCTTGGTTTTGCATGTGATCTCTGGGGATCCATGTTGTGAGTCGTGATGTCCATCAGTTGTCTGTCATTTTTGCAACATGGCCTGCCCATTGCCATTTAGGTTTTCTGATAGATTCTATGCTGTCTCTGACTCCCGCTTTCTTCCTTATATACTTTGTTGTCTGGTGATCTCTCCATGTGTATTGTTATGTATCTGTTGTGTACGATTCTCTCCTGTGCACGTTACATGCTCCTCAGTTTGCAGGCCTGTCTCTTGGTTAGGTTCCATGTTTCAGCTCTATAAATGACTATCGGATGCATTGGTTGTATACTCTTTTTTTTTAAAGGATTTTTAGGATTGACTTGTATTTGGAGGTTGAGCTTGCTCTGCCGCTGACTTGCCATCCGGTGATTTTTTGTTGTAGCACTTTGAGGTATTAACAGCAAAAATTGACGACCACTTTGTCCGGGCGAAGATATGTCACTAAATATTTATCACTGACTGAAAACCCTTTGTTCCCATTGCAAATATCTAAGCCAATCAGAAATGAGAATTTTGTATAAAAATATTTTAATTTAGTTCAAGGCTTGCTCTGCTAAAGGCTTGCCATCCTAGGGTGATTTTTTACATGATCTCTTCTTCTTTTGTGAGTTTCATGGAGATTCGTTGACCTACGTAGATATAGGAGTCAACTCTCCCCAGTTTTTCTTCTTCGATTTTGACAGTTATGTCCTTATTCTCAACGTGATCGTTGAACTTGATTTCTGTTTTACTGAAGTTCATGTGTAAGCCAACTCTCTTGCTTTCTTCAGTAAGTTCATCGATCGTTAGTTGGAGGTCGTTAGGTTCTCTGACGAAAGAAGAACCTTATTCAACTTTTTAATTGATCACCCCAACACGGCCAAAGAACCTTGATCAAATGACAGTTTCTATACAGAGATCTGTTTTTGTTCCTTGTTTAAAAAATGTTTAGAATCTGGATATTGAATTATATTATACTTCGTTTGTTTATTGTTTACTTAAAAACCGGAATCCATCTCTACTTCTTCAGCAGTGATTTTTCTTGAGTCTATTATTCAATTATACTTATATACTTATGTTTGTAATTTCATTTGTCATTCTATAAACTCGAAGTAAGAGGTAGATGTTTTCCATTAACCAGTGTCCATGATTTTGCAAATAACGTCATCTCTAATGTAAGTTTTATATCAGATTATACAGAAGCATTCTATTGTATCAGATTGTAACTAAAGTTCTGCACAGTGTTTCAATTGATTCAGAAACTGAAATATTGTGGTTGTCAAAAATAAAAAAGGTCTGGTTAGTCAGTCGATGGAAAACGTCATGTGACCACCGTCTTTTGACAGTGTGCTGTGTTAAGGATGATCAATAAAAATGGAGAAAGGACTGATCAATCGTTGTTACTTGTCTTACCTTTTATTCGGTGGTGGTCACTGGATAGACCAAGTCTCAAACAAAAAACGTTGAGGCTGTCAGACATAAATGAAGAGGCAACTTTACCATAAACTTACATTGTAAATGAAAATCACGCCTTAAAAACTGTAAGTGGGAGAATTTAAAAAAATACGAACAAGAAAAACATTTTCATCAATACGCAACAAGGAGTAAAAGTACAGATGGCCAGACCTCAATCCTCCTTGAGGCGGTCTGTACTTGTGATCCATGAATATATAACCAAATGGTCAACCAATCAGACTCACTTGAAAACTGAAGAAATCTATTCTGTCAGTTTTTGTGACAGTTTTGGTTGACTGTTTCCAACACAAATATCGTTGTTATTGAAGATACACTCAGTTGTATGATGGCACAGAATTCAGCTGAAAGATGCCGTGAGGAAAGACCAGACAAGGGGAAAGTACTTTGATGATTGAATAATAGTAGAATATATATATATATATATATATATATATATATATATATATGATAATGTCAAAGAAATGCTGGAAAACTTTGCGTCAACCAGGGGCGTAGTTGGTGATTTGGAAGCCCGTGGGGCTTAACACTTTGCAGCTTCCCTCCAATATTTAGTGCAGTAGTTCTAAACTGGAAGACACCTGGGGCTCCTCAAAGGTATTACTGGGGCTCTGTAGCCAGACTTTTCAGAAGTCTCCGATCCATGAGCTTGTAGGGTAGGCAAACATTCCAAAAGCCTGGAGTCTGTATTAAAATACATTCTATGAAATTGTGTTCTAGGTGACGGAAAAGTTGGAAACCCCTGATTTAGTAAGATATTATGGAAACTGATGTTCTGCTTACGAAGTTATCAGCGGGTGCAAAACGAAAAGAATGAAAAGCAGAGGCATAGTTAGAGATTTGAGGGCCATGGAGGCAATTGGGGGCCTTAATCATGAACTTTTATTGAGATTTGTTGTTGTATAATGTTAGTAGAAATACAGTAAGTGAACTATTGTTGATAAGCCCTCTGGAGCATCCTCTATTCAAAATCGACACTTAACCCTAACCCTAACCCTATGCCCCTTTCAATTGAAACATCTGGTTCTTACGAAAATCCTGTCCAATGATCCTATCAAATAAAGAAGCGATAAAATATACACTCAATCGTTGATATGCTCCCCTTCACTTTCCGACCTTATTCCATCTATCAACAAGTTTTTCGATGCCAGATTTAGAAATTTCCGTCAACTTTGACATGAAATAAGTAAGTAAGTGATTTTAAGCTTCTTCTCTAGAAATGAGTCTTTGTCTGTCAGAATGGTTTTTGCAAAATCCTAAACAAATGATTGTTGATTGGATTAAGGTCAAGCAAGAATGATCGATGGAAAATTTTCTCGGCTCAAATGTTTCTTTAAGGTCGTTGGTCAGTCGAGTTGTATGAAGACGTACATTATTGTGATATAAGATGACCCTACTTCTGTTTATTAAGGGATGGTCAAGCTGTTTTCAAACACTGGAGTTGTTGGGAGTACATTCAGCTGTCATTGTTGGGTCATTGTTTAAATGTTTTTAGTAGACAATTTATTGCCTACTCTAAAAGGCATCCAAGCAGGCCATCTTTCGACGAAGGTCACTTCTCAGCTGGGACACAGATCTCTTATCATGAGGGAGCCATTAACCCGAACACTCGATGTTGCACAAAGATCCATTCATATTCTCAATTAACAACTGTGTCCAGAAAAGGCGCCTGCAGCGGCTACAATGCAATTAATCACAACAATCAGTACGTTGCAGATGATTTGCTATTTAGGCTATGGGAGACCGCTTTCACAACCTTTGACTTTTTCTAGCTTCTTCATATCATGATGGATGGTCGTATGGCTGACATTGTATTGTTCACTTATATTTCCTGACTCTAACACCAGGATTTGTTGCACCTACTGGACAGAAGTTTTGTTACAACTTAATATAAATCTGGTTACTGTTGGGTCGAACTCCTCTCCTACTGGCATTCCAGCGGAAGATGATGACTGAAACTTATTTCATCATATATATATATATATATATATATATATATATATATATATATATACATATATATATATATATATATATATATATATATATATATATATATATATATAAAGAAAGAAAGAGAGAGAGAGAGAGAGAGAGAGAGAGAGAGAAATGGGAGAGGAGAGAAAGAGAGACAGCCGATTGCACCCCCTGGCATAAAACAGAGTCACCGTGATGCACTTTTTCTATTTACACCTTTTTATATATGCTCTACCCCCATTATTGAGCACTCTTCATTCATAGATAGCCCACCTGTAAGAAAATAAAGAAAAAGAAAAACAATATACATATGTACATATGATAAGTAATGGATATTAGTATCCGAAAATGTGAATAGGGAAAGACATTTTTTTTTACTCAAACCAAATTATTTATGGTAGTGAGTGAAATGACCGGGAAATGAAGATAATAGCCTCGGGTAGGATATGAACCAAGATGGGAGCATATATGTAGCTCACCCACTGAGCCATCAGTACTCAGGCGGTAGACAGGGGTCGAAATAACACCATTATTTTCACGACCATCTGATCGGTAGGCGGCTCTGTCTAATCATATATCCATTATATATATATATATATATATATATATATATATATATATATATATATATATATATATATATATAAATATATATATATATATATATATATATATATATATATATATATATATATATATATATATATATATATATATATTGGAGTAAATGATTTCCTTCACAAACACGATGTTTTTGCTCTGTTTTGGCTTCTTCAGACAATACAAACTATTCCAGATCTACACTTAGGATATTTTCGGGTCGGGGGTGTCTATTTTTCTGGGGTGTAGGATGCTCCTCTTACTCTACTTCTATATCATTTCTTTTTCTTTCTTTCCTTTGTTTAGTTGTAGGTCATTACTTGTTAGGTTTCTCTGTTTTACATAGCGGAGATACTATTTCTGATGCAAGACTCAACGAACAGTAAAGAGGTGAAAAATGTAAGGGAGGTAATTGAGTATTTTGAAAGTGAAATTTATAATCGGACGCTAGATTTTAGCCAACCAATCAGCTGTGAGAAAAATAAGAGGCATCATCAATTTTATATGATTATTGATTGATAAGATTTATATAGAAATATAAGTAAGATAATATTTAGATAAATTCATGTGAAATTCAGATATCTTTTAGATAATTTTTGCTTGAATTTTGGATTAAAAAATTCGGAAGAGTGGGCAGAGCTGAACTCGTTCTGGTGCTTCGGGCAATGAAGGATGAAGGAAATATTATTGGGAATTTAAGCTTTGAAAAGTGTTGAGCATTATCGTTTGGGGCTTCTGAACATCGATCATATTCACGCGTATCCACCAACAAAATGCACTAAGAGCGTATACTTCTGTAAACGCTATTGTCACCAAGAACTGGACAGAAATAACCCAATATATAGTTACGATGCAGCGGGAGTAATTGTGAACAAATTCCTGGACCCATCATAAAATTCAAACAATTATTCTTAACACCACGTTTTACCCTTCCAGAAAATTCAATTTAAATCAATTGCAAACTTTAAAACATATTGAGTGGATATATAGCTACGATGTTGGGGATTTAAATTCATAAAATTAGTGGATCCGCCCTGAACTTCAGCCAATTCTTCCTAACACCATGCCTGATCCTTTCAGAAAAGGTCAGTGAAATTAATCGAGAACTTTCGAAGGCATTGCGTTGGACGTATAGCTACGATGCTGATGCTTTCTATATTCATGCAAAAATTTAATCAAGTATTCCTGAGCCAATGAGCCACCATCCATAAATTGTTGTTGAAAATAATTGAGAACGTCTAGAAATATTGTGTCGAAAGGAACGTAGCTACAACAAAGGGAAGACGACTGTAAAATTTCAAAGATCTGCACGAAAATTAAATCACGACTCCATTAGACCATAGCTTACCTTTCCACAAAATTCCATTGAAATTCTTGGAGAACTTTTGGAGATATCGTGAATATAAACAGAGTTAAATAATCAGAGTCGTTTAGGGGTGGATTGAGCGACTTCCATATCATAATTTGTAAAAGCCATTGATCAAGTCCGATCGAAAGCTGGGTAAATCTGTATTTGGAGTTGATCCAAGAATGTTAGGTGCGTGTCATTGAACTGCAAGGGTTTACATCACTCTTTAGGGATTTGAAAGGATTCCTACGGATCGAATTCTTCAGAAGAACATACATCTTGTAAAATATCATGGCACTCTTTTGAGGCACGACAACATTTTGCACACTCATGAAAAGAGAGTTCATGGCACAAAAACGCCGATAGCTATCCAGGCTCTTATCTTGTTCATCTGTCATGCTACAGCTTCAACTTTCTTTTATTTCCTAATATCGAATGTGTTCAGTGGATGTAGTAGGAAGTATTATTAAATTATATTTGCCTTTGCCAACAAAGTTGGAAAAGGTATATGTGTCTTTCCGCCTGTCCATATATCCATCAGCTTATCTATACGATATCTCTGAAAGTTTTCGATGAATTTAAATGGAGCTTCGTAGAAAAATGAGCCATAAAGGAAGTGATGAAATTTTAGCGCGGATCTTAGAATCTGTTGAATTAAACAATATTTTCTATCGTTCTATAGGAAAAGAGTTTAAACACAATCGGTTAATTGAAAAACTAAATTTAAATTTCAAGCGAAGTAACTCAATATTTGTACATTTATAGTTCTCTCCCCTATTTTTGATATTTTATTTCCATTCAATTTTCAGTTATTGTACGGTATTGACAGAGGTATGAGCTCTATGAGTTTTGTCATTCTGACCTGGAGTCGTAACAGTTTTCGTTTGTGGTTTGCAATGGCTCTTTCGAAATCGATGGAGGAGAATTCAAAAGGAATATCTTCTTTTACATTCGAAACCTTACAGGATCCATTTCTGAGTATGGATCCCAAATCCCGAGAAAAAAAAGCGAAAATTTCAAGAATCATCACGAGGTGCCGAGTCAAAATGTCCAATGCAAAAAAATCCATTATAAAAAAAAAGTCAAGAACTAATAACCGATCATGTTTAACTTTCTTGTGGCTTTCAACAGAAAATCTATCAAAATGAAAAGAGAAAAAAAAGCTAGAGAAAAACAGCTTTTTCTCAGGTTGTTTTGCAGAAAATTCTTCACTAGTAGGCAACAAAAACTGACTCAAAATCAATGTTCCGTCTAATTTTTTCATCATCATCATCATCATCATCATCATCATCATCATCATCATCATCATCATCAGTAGCAGCAGCAGCAGGAGAGGCAGCAGCGTTCTAGCGTCCGTCCCCAAGATTTGCCAAACCTCACTATCATGAGCAAGTCTTTCGAAACTTCCAGTTTGACATCTTATTTTATGTCAGCAACGGTTTCACATATGATCTCTTGTTGTCCACGTTATGAGTAATGACGTCCAGTAGTTGCCCGACATTCTTGCATCGTTACCAGACCACTTCCATTCGAGTTTTGTAATGGTTTTTATAATATCTTTGATACGTTTTTCTCCCTCTGATATACTGTGCTGCTATGTGATGCGTTTTTCCCTCTTTAATACCAAGTGTACAACAATTGATGTCGTGAAATATTATTCACCTGTGACAAAAGTATGTACACACCGGATACTTATGCAAATCTAAACTTGGAATTGTGTCAAGATTAACCTAACCAAGAGACAGACCCGCAAACTGAGAAGCATACAACGCGCACATGAAAGTATCATGCTCAACTTCACTTAGAGAGATCACAAGACAGTACAGTATATCAGAAGAAAATGGGAGTTCGGGACATCATGGAATTTACAAGGAAACTTGAATGGCAATAGACCGATTGTGTTGCAAGAATAGCAGACAACCGATGGACATCACGACTCACAACATGGATCCACAGAGATCACATACGAAACCGAGGCCGACAGAATACAAGGTGGAGAGATGAACCAGACCAATTCAGAAAATACTTTCTCCAAAACGTCCACGATAGAGAAATATGATGGATCCTGAGAAAGGTCTATGTCTAAAGACAGACGATAAAAAACTGATGATGATGATGATGATGATAAAATTTCGCTTAAACTGAAAGCACCAGTTTCCGAATCGTTCATGAATATCTCTTTCAGCTGAGCCCAATGACTACATGAACATCTGGTGTTGTTTATACTTTGTTTTGTCAATTAGGTTTTAACAGGCGGATAACAAAACAATTTTGTCTTGCCTCAATAAGGATCACCCTTCCCCCGGATATTCCAGAACATACATAAAGAATATCATCTAAACAACTTGATTCTTCAACAGTTCTAAAAGTTACGCAATTCTGTTCGATAAAGGATCAAGTAGACAATGAAATTGATCACTCGAGGTTAATAAATCGATTTACAAACAGATAACTCCAGTTTCTTATTTATACATAAAAAATGAATCACAACTGAATGTTTGTGACTTCATGAACTTTAAATGTAAATTTTCTACTTTGATGTTCAGCCATTCAACTTTTAACAAACTTGGATTTTTTTGCGCTTCATGTTGTCTTTTTTTAATTTGACTTAGAGGATCAATACCTTTCAATGAAAACTTAGTAATCTACAAGATTTGAAACATATGTTCGTTTCTGAAAAAAAAAAAAAAGAACAACAGAAAGAAACAGCAATGATGTGCTCTCAATAAGTATATTTACAATATTACAATATGTTACTCGACATCAGATTCAATAATTTAACAACTATAGCCCCCAAATTCAAAAGTTCCATCGAAGAATAAATACAGTCAGAATAAATTTTATTTATGACATCCCTGGCATTTTTCTCTAGAAAACATCTAAAATAGTGTAAAATATATCTGATTAAAAACACGTTATAAACACAAACATTCTTAGAAAGGGTCTCGTTGAGTGCTGCTCCCGATTTTCAGGTCTGTAGACAAAACGGTATGACCAAGAGCGCTTGGTCACACGAACAAAGACATGCACATATAATATCACCGTCAATAAGTGAACCTCAGTTGCATCACATTTTGAAATCATGCGAAAGAAATCTATCAGAGAATAAGAATGGTCAGAATATATTCTATTTATGACATCACTGGCGTTTTCCAGTGTAAAATATTCAAAATAGAGTATAAACACATCTAGAAACATCAAAATTTAAAGAATGTTGCTGTTATCAATAAATCCGTCAAAATGATCCCCCCACCACATTAAAAAAAAGCTTTCTTTCACAAAATAGAAGACAACATTTTAGAAATGGTCAAGTGGAATTCTGGTGTCAGTTTTCAAGTCTGTAGTCAGAACGGTTTAGCCAAGAGTGCAGACAAACAGATACACATAACAAACACACGTGCATCTAGAAAAGGGCTAAAACTATTCACCTTTGCTGACTACGGTTGTTCAATTATCATAATTATCACTAATTAGTATAGTTATGAATTACTCCTGTATTTTTGGTTGCTTACTTTTTGTGTGCATATCAATTCCCTTTGTGCACTGGTTGCAAAACGTGCACACTCACAGCTTTGAGGGAACTACGCTTTTATTATGAAATCAATGATGTCTTTCGTAAACCCAAAGTCTCCGAATGATGAATAAGTCTCTGATTTCCCAAGAGTACTGATTTTTCTGTCTCAGCCGTAAATTGTCTTGTAATCAACAATGAAAACAACACGTGCCCTACAACGCTTGAGATCTTTACACCTGCCAATTTTATTACCTGGGTGTTATCAAATGGGGGAACAGACTATTATTAATTACTGTTGACAGGATCGATAGATATTGTATACCCCCATTATTACGGCATCGTTAACTGTTGTTATTATAAATATACCGTTATAACGGATGGATTTTCCAGGATACCTGTCAATAGTGACAAACCAAAAAGTGGAGACAAATTTGACTTCTGTCAATCTTGAGTGCAAGTTCAAGTTTATTTACCCCCCCCCCGTTCCAGGAGGAATCCTCACAAAAATCTAGGGAAGAAACTCCTTACCGTTTGTGTATACTGTCATGTTATGTTAAACCACTTATATATATATACATATATATATATATATATATATATATATATATATATATATATGTATATATATATATATACAATCAACATTTCTCAAATGGGATTTGAAATCACAGCCAAGTGATTACTAGGCAACTTGTTTACGACCTGAGCCAAATTGATATGGCCCTTATATCAGTATGTATGTGTGTGTGTATGTGAGTTTTGTAGACCAATATATCGATAGTTATGCATCACAGAACAGAAATATCTAATTACCTATAACACATACCTTTAGGTTGAATTTTCCAAAAAAAAAAAAAAAAAGAAAGGTCGACATCAATGAGTGTCCGCTCGTGATCTCAGACAACAAGTCCCTCTAATATTTTTTCTCAGAGTCTTTTTTAAATCTCGGATTTTAAGACCAATGTATGAAATCTAACTACGAGTATATTTTGAATATTTTTCTTTCATTATTCATTTGAACTTACTCATATTCGATGTGGCTTGAAAACTTTTTCGAATTTCTGTTTGAGCAGAGATTATTCGGTTTAAACTCATGACGGTTCAAGGGCCAAGTAGTAAGAGCCTCGAATATTGAAATTTTGGACGAAGTTCAAACTCCAATTGGAATTTATCTTTCCTCTTCAATTTCATGTGCTTTCGATTTATTATACCTTCAGATCTTACTTAATTCTGCCAGTTTTGAGAGAGAGAATTTAAGGTTTTATGAAAGGGGGTTCTATTCATAATTTAACTCTAATGCTAAACCACACCCTTATTTTGTGTCCGTCATAAGCGGCCATAGACATGAATTTTTCTTTCTCTCTATGCTTTTGCATATTGCATTCCTGTCCAGTGTCTCAATGAAATCTCTCTAAAATATCGTTTACCTCCCAGTGTTTTTTTCTTCTCCTTAACAACGCCGGGCATCTCTGCTAGTTATACATAAAATACAAAAGTTGCAATAATCATCTTCAGTTGGAATAGAGAGACGAGCTTGACTCTGGTGTAGCCAGGCGTGCTTATTACCTTTCCAATGTCTAAGATCAGCAAAGGAGTTGAATAAACCAAATTTTTTTTCTCTTAAATCATGCACTGAAATGTTGCTGCATACTAATCTCCGATTATAGTCTTGGAGGAGTATAATGACGAACGTACCGTTAAAACACGCACATCATTTAATAGTGCCGTTACAATGAAAGTTTACTGTACAAATTCTAAATATAACTTGAAAAAATCGTTTTATTACCTAATTTCTTCAATACAGGCATCTTCGATGGACACTTCACCTTTTTATAACAGAGGAAAACGAGGGATACACACACGCACACTTACATGCACACACACACACACACACACACACACAAACACACACACACACACACACATACATATATATATATATATGTTTGTATTGTGGTTTTGAAGTGATCCGACAGAACGTAGATAAAAATGACAATTGGAAAAAAATTCTGTGATGTATCACCTATCTTTTGAGTTTTTCTCTTAACCATTCAATTGTCGTTCTAATCTACGTACACACACTTACACACACACACACACACACACATATATATATATATATTTATATATATATATATATATATGTATATATATATATATATATATATATAGAGAGAGAGAGAGAGAGAGAGAGAGAGACATACACATATGTTCATATAAATCTAAATGTCCGCTTGTGTGTTTGCATGTGTGCACGCCGACGGCAAACAGTTGTATAAAAGTGCACCCCGTGGATCCCTTTCGACAGTGAAACAAAACGCTGATCTTTTTCAACAAGAATACTAGAGACCATCAGTCCATCTTCCAGCATCTTTTATATATAGTGACAG
>OY735234.1:42681736-42714236 GCA_963457665.1 Thysanoteuthis rhombus
ATATTTTTAGTGATCACTGTCTAACAAAATAAGAAGGAAGTAACTTATTCATTATCCACCCCTTTTTTCTAATTTTAAATTGATCATCCCCAACATAGCATGACGCCAAAAGACATTGGCTGCATGGCAGTTTCTATAGCACGTTTCATTATTTTGTTTTTCCAGATAATTCTGTCATTGGAGTGTCAATTATACGTATACATGCATTTCAATTTTAGATGACCTCGAGCAGGATCCGTTCATAAAGTGTATGTTGGGAAAGGGCAAAGAATTTATGGTGTGTGGAGTATCCTGCAATTATTGTCATATGAAATAATTTTCCGTCTGTCGTGCAAAATTATAGCTTTGAAGTATATCGGTTATTCCTCTTCAGTGTTTTCAATTTATATATTTTACTTCTAAATCTATATAATTGGAGAAAGCAGAGGTCAAAGGAGATATTTAATTACATATATATATATATATATATATATTGTTCATCACACTGGAGAAAAGGGCAAGGCAATAATTCGGCTGGAACGTCGTTTGAACAATATGAAAAGGCATATGAATAGCTCAACAGTTCTTTGAACCAATATTTTTTTTCTTTTAATGGAACGAGAACTATAAGTTCAAACATACATCTACTATCCTTGGAAGTACTAACAAGAATCGATGGAGAGGAAGATGAAGACGATCACCGTAACAGTCTAGATCAAGAGGAGAAGGAAGAAGGGGATGCTGAGTATGGTTAATCCAAAGGTCTGGACCAAGTTTCACATCGATCCGACATGATAAGACTTGGAAAATTGATATCGAACATTACTAGTTGTGGTAGTAGCAGCAAGAAGAGGAAGAAGAGGAAAAAGAAAGGCGAGATGAAAATAGTTTATTCGACGGTCTGGACCAAGTTTCGTATCAATCCATCATGATACGACAGGAGAATTGATAATTAGCGTACTAGGGACCGACCGCCCGAAAAGTATTTTATAGAGATTCGTTAGACGAGTCTAAAAAAATGAGTTTCATATTGGGAAATGCACGATGAGAAAGTAAAAAAAATAAAACAACAAAAAACAACGAAATGAATTGATGAACGGAAATGACGTAAGCGTTGCAGGATTCCAAAATAAAATAAACAAAGATGGAAATGCAGGGAAAAAAAAAAACAACTGGAAAATTAGTTTTTGCTTTAAGAGGCTTTTCTGACTAATCTGCATAGCTGCAAAGTTCTCCAAAAAACAAAAACAAAAACAAAATGTCGTCTGCTTAGAGAACGAAGATATGAAGAGGAAAAAAGGAAATGAATACTTTTACAGAACGAGAATCAAGAGAAATACTACAGGGTCAAACTCCTCTTCTATCCCAACAGAAGATGATTACTGCAAATTTTTGTATTGTTTTCTTTAGAACATGAAATATTATAGAAGATAATAATACGCCCTTGCGTATCTTTGAGATAAATTTTGTTATTACGCAAGATTTGTCCGCTCAGTCCATTCGGTGAGACGCTATCTGATCTATCATTGTTCATGATTTCAAATCAAGGTTGGGAAGTATTCATTTTATAGGTGCATTTTATCTATTGAAATGAAATGAGCCCTTGCGTATTTGTAAGGTAAGTTTTGGTAGATATGTAAGACTTGTCGATTTAGCTCAGTTGGTAAGATAAACGACTATTAATCGGTTGGTTATGATTTCCAATCGTCAAAATGTTTTAAATGAGTTTTCTGACATTTTGTAAAACCGTGGGTCGGGGCCTAACGAAGAATCGATTTGATTTTCAGGAATTCTTTTTTCAATTCAAAGATTTCAAAAAGTTTATTTCATAAATCTAAGTATTCACTCGTATTTGGCATAGCCTGAGGAAGAATTGATTAGATTTTTGGTTAATCTAGTAATTTTTTTAGGATTGAGAGATATTTAAAAATTCATATTCCATATATTGATGTATTTGCTCATGATTGTCTGTGAAGTATATCCAAGAGCTCTCCATGAATTTCAATGACATTCCATGGAATTTGAATTTTGGAACAGGTCAACTTTTTTTTTAGATTGAAGGATAATCTCTCATTTTTTTTAAAATTCATAACTGAATTTGCTTAATAGATCCAACGGTTATTGGGACCAATCACACAACCAGGCTATCTCGTGAGATTTATTCAGACTTATGTAATCATCGCTAATTTGCTCCGTTTATTAAGACCAATATGCTGTTTATTTGGACCAAGAAGCAGTGCTTCCGAATTGACTTCTTTTAAAATAAAATTCAATAAATTACTGAAAATATATTTGATAGTTCTCAAAACAAATATCTTCCAATTTCTTTTGCCCTAATTTAAAAAAAAAAAATTAAAAGGGACGTAAACCACTGTATTTTTTTTTAGAATTTCGAGTTATCTCCCTTAAATGAAAAAACACCATGTTGTTTAGAGTATGAATACATTGAGTTTTCCTGTCAATCAGACTAGTTGGTTATAGGGTCCAGAATAGTCGGTCTCGACGCGGTTCTATTAACCGGAATATGCTGTGCTTATATGTGTTCATTCATGGTTATTTTTTTGCCGATACAATATGTCCAAAATTTCTAAACGTATTTCAATGACATTTTGTCGAAGGTGGGATATGGGAACGAGGATAAAATTGTCTTGATTTTGGGGCATATGAAGGAATCATCATTGTTCAAGAGATATTGGCCTAGATATCGTGAATAGAATAAACAATTAAAGAAAATGGAGTTGCTGTAGGAATCGAACCTACCACCGATAGAGATACATTATTCGTTTGATGACAGGATATCATTTCAAATAAGAGTTTCTATATGATATAAAGCAATTTATGATAATTCTGTCCGTTCATACATCCATTTCCAAACACGCACGCACGCACACACACACTCTCTCCCTCCACATATATACGTGTGTATGTGTGTGTGTGTGTGTGTGTGTGTATATTACGAAATGTATTACATATTAATAATAGATTGAGCGTGATCGTCAACATTCACTTCGTTAAATAAATATTGAATTCATCATACGAAAATATTTGTTTTATTACAATAAATCAAACGAAAATATTTACTTGAAATCATCTGGGTTGCAGTTTCTGAAATCTAAACGCAAATAAAAACATCTAGATTTAGTTGAAAACATCGGTCCAACTGCTAAGGGCGATTCTGCTGATGGTGAGGACATATTGTATCTGGATGGAATTCAATCAATTGGCTTGTGATATTCGAAGGGTAATCCGCTATGAAAGCTTGATGGTCACCGGAGACGAGAAGATGAATTAATCTCAATCATTCAATGCCACAGAAGAAAGGAAAAGTCTTTGGAACTAATTAAGGAAGCGATGGTAACTTCGGGCATATCCATTCCATTCGTGTCGGTTAGGAAGGGACTGAAGGTTTTTGTATGTGAAGTAGCCTAACATAAAAATCGTGTAAAATAAATTCCCGTCCATTGTACAAAACAACGGCTTTGAAGCATTTTGATTACTTTTCTTCAGTAGGGTTGCTGATTTAGATACCTTTTTTGTTATTGTTTTGTTTTTGTTTTGTTTTTTTCTAATTTTTGAGACCAGATTCTGATTGTTAATTTTTTTTTCTTGTTTCAAAGTCCAGTATTACCAATTTAAAAAAAAATCTTTTTAATTTGAGAGTGACTTCTAGGATTGAAAATTTGAAAAATCACATCTACATTGACAACTTTGCTATCCGGTAATACCAATTTAGATATTGTATACCTAAATTAAGACCTATAATTTGTAAATATTTGAATTTTTAATGAATTTTTGATAAAACCCTGAGAACTGCCAATTCAAACAACTTCAATTCCCAGTGTGCCGATTAGTATATAAGGTGAATATTAGCTCTGTAATATGGCCAGTTGTCAAGTTATCTCGGTTCATGCATACATACCTACACAGAGATTTCTTCAATTATACCAAGATGCCGAGAAAATATTGGAGGTACTTATCACCATGGTCCAATGGTAGAGTGTTCGTCTTCGTTTAAGTAGGCCGGGGTTCCTTAAACTGTCGAGTCAAAAGAAAAACTTTTTGAATGGTACTCAATTCCTCTTCACTGAACACTCTGAAGTAGGGCTAGTATCAAGGAACACCTTTTTAAGGCTAATGGGGTTACGGTCAAATCACGTTGGATACACCACTCGTTAAACAGCATTGAGCCTGGTTATTATCTAGATGGCTGACAATTGAGGAATTCCAGGTGCCGTAAGCAGACAGAAGCTTCGACAGGTTCTGCAAGCCAGAAACACGATTGCTCGTGTGTACTTAAACCAGTGACACCCCCAATGGGAATAAAAACCAAGAACGATGCTTTGAATATTAAAGCTATTTAGCCCCATATTCAAGATTTCATTTGATGACCACTATTCTTGAAACCTTTTCAGAATGCACTGCCTTTCAGAGCATATATTTCATCAGAACTCCCGTGAAGTCAAGAATGATCCCTCATGCTCAAACGCCCACTACCTCTACGCTACCTTCACGCACTCCTTACCCCCTGCTTCCATTGACCCTTGAGTATTTAAGCGCCCAGAGTGGTAACGTCCAATTCTGAGAATGCCGCTTTATACCATACTAAGCTTAGTAAATACATGGGAGTATCGTTGGTGAAGAGCAGCCTGGATCTTACTCAAATGTTTTTATCATTACCAATTTTTGTCATACATTTGAAACTTTGAATTATGTTCTCTCTCTCTCTCTCACACACATACACACACACACACATATATATATATATGTGTGTGTGTGTGTGTGATTGTGTGTGTGTGTGTGTGTGTATATATATATATATATATAGTGTCTAAGGACAAAAGCAGAGATGACTGAATCAGCTCAGTAAAATACGATGAATTCCCAGACGCTCAATATCGAATGATGTCACTTTTTAAAATAAGAGGAAATAATAATGTCAGCGAATTCTTGACATTGGATGTAGAAAGAAAGATACAGGACAGAGAGATTAAATGCTTACGAAAAACCTTCGATATCTTCTGCAAAGATCATATCGCAAACGAAAGAGCGAAAAAGCCATCGTCTGCTGCGAAGACCAACCAGACAGTAAAGAGACGCAAATCAAAGTATTGTGTGGGTGTCTCCTGATCAGCAGGACTAGCCAAGATAATCGCGCAGAACAAAGTACAAGGAAAGGAGAAAACAAGAAGCAGAGAAAGAGACAGAAGAGTAACATCTCTGAATTGACCAGTTGAGCAACGCCGTTGAAGAGTCTCTGAAGGGAGAGAGAGAGAGAGAGAGAGAGAGAGAGAGAGAGAGAGAGAGAGAGAGAGAGAGAGAGAGAGAGAGAAAGAATGTTTGCCAAGTCAATTGTAGTGCTCCTACGGTCGGCCAGACTGAGAGATTAAATTATAATAGAAATTCCGTCAACTTCTAAATGGATGTACGTAGCCGAGGAAATGATTCGATAATCTAGCTACAATCTGTCTGTGTGTATGCACCTCGATTACTCAAGAACTGTCCATTATACGAAATTGACATTCGATAGATATATTAAGCAAATCCCAGGGCAATGCAGAGAGAAGTTTGGAGTCGTTTGGATCAGTGGTGCTCGAAAAGCGTGATAAGATATATTACTGATTATGGATCTTTCCTCTTAGCTTTTATAGATTATCTCCTTTGATTTCCGCTCGTTAGGGTTATCTGAATGTTGAAGAATTCGTACGACAGACAATTATTTTACGCTACGTTTATTGCAAGCACTCTACACTCTATGAAGTCCGACAGTTTCTAAACTGCCTCGTTACCAACGTGTCTTTTAAGTATATCTAGGGGATTACAATTCAAATAATTGGATAAAAAGGTGATCAATCAACAAGTTATTTCTCTCGCCTTTAGTTAAGCAGTGATCGCGAAAAATAATCCGAATTTTTAACCCTCCCTCATAACTATTGAATGCCGCCGGACACAAACAAAGGGATCAGTTTAGGATGAACTTACATTGAATATTGACTACCCCCCCCTCTAAAAAATCATCATAGCGGGAATTTTTCCTCAGATTGTTTTTTTTTTCAAATAAGGAGTAAATGTTTAAAATCTGAGGTTACCTAGGTATCCACCATTTATTCTGACTCCTCTATGTTCCCAGTTCCCGGAGATCTTTTCGAGGCAGGCTGTGCAGAGTTTGGGTGAACTGGTATCACCTTGTTTTATCCTTTTTTTTGAGCCGAAAGGGGTTGCAAAAGTTGAGAAAACACATCATTACATCTACCTGGGACAACTATTCTCCATTGAAAAATCAATTGCTGTAGATTGGCAAGCAATTGGTTGAGCGAGCCGACCTCCAAGAACTACAGAATACCATGAAATTAAGGTATACGGCCAATATATCCTCCTGATAGTCACGTATGGAACTGAAATCTGGAACCTAGCCCCAAAACTAACTCTTAAAATGAGAATCACTCTGCTTTTTCAATCACACTAAACATTACATGGAGAGATTGGCAGACTATTTTATAAGGAAAAACAGGAGTAGGGGACATCATTGAATCCGTTAAAAAACTCAAATGGCAATGGACTGGACAGGTTGCTAGAATGAAAGGAAAAACGTGTCCAACAAAATATGAGATGGCATGACGAAGTTGACAAATCGTTGGCTCAACAACACCCATGATAGGGGAATTTGGCAAATCCTGGGGAAGACCGATGATGATGATGATGATGATGATGATGATGATGATGATGATGATGATGATATGTTTAAATTTTATTACCTCAAGCTTTATTGGGGTAGCATGTAGGCGTGATAACTATATAGCTAGCCAGTTAACAAGAAAGCCTGCTAATCAACCAGCTAGCTCAACTTAAAGACTGAAGAAACCTAATGACGATTTTGAGACAGCTTTTGTCGAAAGTTTTTATATCTACGATTCCTCTTATTTCACTTATGATAAATCAAAAATATATTTCAATCGGAAACATTTTCTTGTATCCACGTCCAAATCTAAACTTTCGTTATATGTCTTTGAAATTCATTGAATAGTTTTGGAGATATTGTTTAGATGAAAAGACATATATTAGTGAATACATGTTTTGGATTATTATCCTAGAAAAAGATAGCTCTCAGTCTAAAAAGCACACCTTGATCTGCCTCAAATCTAATCAAGCTTTCCTCTGCATATAATCGACTCTCCGAAAAAATGTCATACAAATTTATTGAAAACCTTTGAAGATGGGATATCGTGTGGACAGACAGGCAGATGAATGTGATAATTAATATCTTCATAAAATTCGTGATTTCTTTTGATTCATATGATGTTTTATCCTCTTTGTTTCATACAATTTGTGAGTCTCTTTGATTCATACAATTTGTGACCCTTAACAACTTGACTGATGCAATCAAACTTGAAAGCAATCATATTTACACAATATCCAGGGCCTTAAACATCCGATGCTTGCACTACATATCCCGATAATCTGTCCCAGAATCCCTCCACTCATTTAGCCCCAAAATACTTTTCTAATATCTAATCTGGTTCTTCTGACTTTCACCGTGACGAGGTATTCTGCCAAGCATTCAGAAGGCAGAGATAGTCTATTCTGTTGGTTCAAGCAGGAAATTATAATGATTGCAATGATAGTCAATAATTTGGGAATCGTAGCGTCAATATTCGAAGATATGTAAAAGAAAAAAACCCATCAGATAATAGATATAGTTAGAATGAATTCTATTTCTGACATTACCGACGTTTTTCAACGGAAAATATCTAAAATAGACACAAAGAAGCCCGTATAGATGCTGGAGAATGTAGATGTTATAATCTAACCTGTTAGAATGCCCCCCCCCAGTCAAAAACAGCTTTTCTTTCCAATAGCAACAACTACAAAAAATCATAAGAAAGGATTTAGTGAAGTACTGATGTTAATTCCCAAGTCTGTAATCAAATAGTACGGCCAGGGGCGCTGTAACACACAAAAATATAAACTCACGCAAATATATGAAAAAAAAAAAAAGGAAAAAAAAGATCAAACCCTTTGGCATCTTTGATGGCTACGGTTGTTCAATCGATTTGACAGCATCATCAAAACAGGAAAATATATTTTTCTCAAGAAATCAAAGAACAAAATGTTCCAAGGTCTATTATTTCATATTACAAAGAACAGAAGACATCAGATAAAAGTGACCATTTTTAATAAAAATAGACAACAACAAGCCAAGTATCCTCTCCAGCTGAGTGAACTTGACATCGAATTACGCCATAGAAATCACAATGCACAGAGGGAACAGAATGTAATGATATAAACACAGCCTATCATATAGATAAAATAAAAAGACAATCTCTTGTTGAGCCCGAATTTTGGAACCTCACGACAATGCTTAGAGGAAACAAATGAAATGATATAAACAACCCTGCCTGTAAGAATATTACCCTATCTTATGGTCACGTAAAAGACAATCTCTTGTACAAAAGCCCAAATTTGGGGACCCCATGGCAATGTAGAGGGAATACAATGCAGTAAATATACAGTATCGCCCATAGATGAGTACATCCGTACGATTTTTCTTAATTGGAAGTTAAATTGATTCTAAATTAAACATAACAGGATTTTCTTATTTCGAGTGAGACATTATGCGATTGAAACAGATATCATCAGCTATTATTTATGGCAATTCTCTACAGCACGAAAACTCTGTTGCCAAATATATGGAAATGGTACCGTCCAAGAATAAGTAACCCCAAACTCATACGAAAAAAAATTACATTAGTCATGAATACAACCTGATAATATTCGTTTTGATGGTGTAAGATTCTACTAGAATGGCATGAGGTGAAAAACCAGACCTGTATTTAATGCCTTGTGCGGATGAAAAACTTCACGTCCTTTGATTCCCAGTGAAAACCACCAGTTAATAGTGGAAACTGCTGCTGCTGCTGCTGCTACTACTACTACTACTACTACTACTACTACTATCATTATTATTAATTTCACCCTAGTTGACTGGTGGTTACTGCTGGACAGCAAATCTCCTCATGTCTCTTTTCCTCCTCTCCACACTGTCATAGTTGACAGCAGTATTGTGGTTTACAGTTTCACACCTGTTGCTCAGTGTTTATTGTTAAGGGCTGAGTGACAGTAAGTCTTTTCAGGTCTTCAGCCCTCATTTCATTTCATGTCTCCCTCACCTATCACAGCAGTGCTGTGGTTCGTTTCCCCATCACCATTTGGGTTTTCCCTCTTCTTTCTCTTCCTTCCCTCTGTTAGGCTACTGCTAACAGCTGGGGTCCTGGATCAAAAAATCCTGCACTTTCCTCAGGATTCGTGCACTTCTTGGCAGTGATGTGGTCTGTAAAGTCTCAAGCCTTCCTTTTATCCCTAGTTCCTCCAATCTCAACTTCAGTATCTTTAGAACGGTTCTGGGTGCACGTATCATTACTGGTACTACCCTGATTTTCATGTTCCACGCTGTTTTCAGTTCTCTTGTCAGGTTCTGGTATTTTCCCAGCTTTTCTCTCTCTTTTCTACGTACTGTGTGGTATGCGAGCACGGCCACGTCTGTTATTCGGAATGTTCTCCTCTTTTTGTCCATGATTACTAGTTACGGTCTTCTTGCTTGGATTGGGAGGTTGGTTTTGATATTAAAATCCTAAAGTAATTTGTGGTTTCCATTCCCCAGGGCTGTCTCCGGTTTGTGCTGGTACCACTTTTCTGCATGGTTAAATCCTATTCGTTTACTCAGTATCATTGTTACTACTCAATTATGTCTGTATTTATGCTCCTTCTGGGCTAGTTAACTACATTCACTGGCTACGTGATTTGTGGTCTGTTCTCTCTTCCCACACAGGCGGCACTTGCTGTTTGTCTGCATTCTGTCAATTTTAGTTTTGATACAATTTGTTTTGATACATTTGTTTCGGGCCACCATAGTAAGCAATTCTGTTTCTTTCTTCAGGTTTTCTTTTCGTAGCCATATCTATGATCTCTCGTCTGCCATATCCTGTACAGGTCTTTTGAATTCTTCGTATAGTTTCTTGTTTTCCAATTTTTCTTTCCTAGTTTGCTGTGCTGTTCCATTGATTTCTGCTTTTTGGTCGTTCGTCACGCTGCTTCGGACACTCTTTATGATGTCTTCACTGTTTGAATGCACATACTTTTCTAGATCTGTTTTGGCTCTCAAAACTGTCTTCTATGCCACCTTCCTTTCATTCTACCTATAGTCTATCTGTATCGTCTCTGAGAGGTAAGGCTGTGTGTGTTGTCACAAGCATCCTAGCTCGTTGGTCCATTGATTGGTGTTGTTCCCTTGTCTATCCAAGGAATGGTGCCGTGTGTTCATACTACCGATACGACCCGTGTGTTCATTCCTTTTATAAGTTTCTTGCTGATTAGTTCTCTAGTATTTTCCTGATCCTCAAAAGGTATTCTCGTCTTATTTTCTCTTTCATTTCTTCCCGTTTGATCGTGTTACAGTCAAGAACTCCAGGGTATTTGTTCTAATATTCGTGTAGCCCGGGAGTTCGATTCGTTCTGCCGTTGCGAGCGTTATGCAACTTTGTAGTAGTTGGGTGAATATGCCGTATAGTGTGGTAAATTTCATAAACCAATATCCATAGACTCCGTCAGGTTCTGGGCATCTCTCCTTGGCTATTTTTCTGAGAGTGTGTTTCAATATGGTTTCATTCAATACTATTGGTACCCCATTGTCTATATCCTCTCATCTTTCCGGGGCTTCGTTATGTCTTTTCGGGTGTCCACATATGCTGTTCCAGTACTCTTTGGTCTATGTGGTATCCGGCTTCATGTTCTGTCTTCTTTCTCCTTTCAGATCTTGATGAAACTTTCCCTCGCAATCTCAGAATGTGCAGTTCTGTGTATATTGGGCAGTCCTTTACCTGTATCTCTTCCGCCTTGCCTCTTTGACTAGTGTCCTCTGAAGTATCTCCTCCACTGTTGCAGGGATACTTCTTGTGTTATCTTGTATTTGTCTCGTAATATTACACGTAGTCAGTTCATATGTGGTGCATATTTCAGCAGTACTTCATATTTCTGGAGTTGTAAAATGTGTCTTTTTAATCTTCTTTCCAAGTCGGGTTTTTCCCTCTTATGATCATTTGGGGTTTTTTTTCTTGTGTTGTGTAAAATTCCGTCACAATTTTCGCGTTGTTGAGCTCCGATAGGCTGTTCGTTTCGATACACTAGAGGAGGCAGTTGACATGTTCGGTTGCTTTTTTTAGTTTTTTTTCTGTCCTGGTCTCTGAGAGTTCGGGGTGTCGTTTTTCCTTCTTGCATAATTTCTTTCAAAGTCAGTATCAGAGCTTTCTCTTCCTCCGTTGGGATGTCAACGTCTCTCTCTCTGGTGTACGCCTTTGTTCAGGCATTTGCTTTTTGTTTGGGTTTCTTTCAATTTTGTTATTTACTACGTTGGTTTTGTTGAGAGATTCTTCTTCGGCTAAGTCACTTTCTCCCCTTTCTATTTTATGACAGATCTCTTGTAGTTCAATCACTGAGAACCAATTGTTTTTTTTAGAGTTTGGTTTACTTGATCAGCCAGACACTTCTTTGATACCTCCGCAGCGGATTTTTCTCTCTTTTTTTGAATATGCACTCCCTATAAAACTACACTGATGGTTTACTAATGAGTCAGCAATACTTCAATAACCTATTCTCCTCTCTTGACCATTTTATCTTCTTATTCTGATATTCGATGGTGGTTGTGCTTCTTAGTGTCATTAGTGGAGGTTTTGGCCAACTGGTTTTGGCTTGGTAACGACTGTGTCCCTCCTGATGGCCATTAAGATTAAATGAGCCGGAGTTTGAGCCAGCAGTCACGGGATGACGACGAGGCTCCCCCTGGTGGCTAATAAAGGAGCACTTACCGGTTATGACACACCAATCTTGGATTTGTGCCCCATTTTTTGCATTATTATTATTATTATTATTATTGAATCTCACACCAGTTGCCTGGTGGTAACCGCTGGAGTTTGAGTGACAGCAAGTCTCCTCAAGTCTCCAGTCCTCCTCTCCTAGTACTCATAGGTCGCAGTAATTCTACGATTTACAGTTTCACACCGGTTGCCCAGTGGTTATCGCTGAAGGCTGAGTGACAATAAGTCTCCTAAGGTCCTCAGCTAACGTCTCCTCCCTCTTTCGCATATCATGACAGAGCTACTATTCGTTGCAGTACTTATATCTCTAGCACCTTCCTCAGTATCCGTGCAGTTCCAAGTAGCGCTGTGGTCTGTACGGTCTCTATCCTCCCCCCAATCCCGATCTCCTCCAGTCTCTCCCTCAGCGTTTTGGGGACAGTTCCTAGTGCTCCCACTATGACCGGTACTACCCTGGTTTATTATTATTATTATTATTATTATTATTATTATTATTATTATTATTATTATTATTATTATCATTATTGGAGCTTACTCTTACTCAGTCTCACGAACCACGGCAGTGCTGTGATAGGTGAGGGAGAGTCGAGATGAGATAAGGGCTGAGACCTGGGGACACTGGCCGTCACCCAGTCTTCAGCAATAGCCACCGGACAACTGGTGTGAAACTGTAAACCACAATGCTTTTGTGGACTATGAGAGTGTAGAGAGTAGGGCTGGAGACTTGACGAGCCTTGCTGTTACTCAATCTCCGGGGGTAATCACCGGGAAACTGATCTGAAATTGCTGATAATAATAATAATGATAATGATAATAATGACAGCAACAATAATAATAATGATATTCATAATGATAATAATCATGATAATAATGATAATAATGAAAATGATAATATTTATGATAATGATAATAATGTCTATGATAATGATAATATTTATAATAATGATATTTATAATAATAATGAAAATAATGATATTTATGATAATGATATTCATGATGATAATATTCATAATAATAATAATAACAATGATATTAAAAAAACAAACAAACGCTAAGATGAGATATCATGAAAACCTGAAAAGAGAAACGGAATTGCTCATCATGACAGCTAAAAACAAAAGCATCAAAACAAACTATGTCAAGGCGAAAATTGACAGAACCCAAAACAAACAGCAAATGCCACCTACGAGGAGAAAGAGATGAGACCGTAAACTGCATAACCAGTGAATATATTCAACCAGCCCAGGACAAATATAAATACAGACACAAGGTAAAAACAGTGTTATATTCGGGACATAGCTAACTACTTGGATTTGATCGTGCAGTCAAACGGTATCAGCACAAACCGGACACAGTCCTGAAAAATAGAAGCCATAAATTACTCCTAGACTTTGACAGCCAAACTGACCACTCCACCCAACCGAGAAGACTGGACCTGGTAATTGTGAATAAGGGAATGAGAACCTGCCAGATACTAAACATGTCTGCGCCTACGGATAAAAAAGTATGTATTAAAGTGAGTGAGAGAGACGAAGGAAATACCAGGGCAAGGCAAGAAAACTGAAGAAGATTTCGAACATGAAAGTCAGTAATAACAGGTGAATTTGGAACTGTACCAAAGACACTGAAAATAAGGTGGGAGGAACAAGGGATAAAAAGGACGGATTATACAGAGGGCAGCAGCACTGAGACTCGCACTACGATCCCCAGCTGGTAGCAATGGCCAAACATTCAAGAAAAAGGCATAGTGGGGACGGTACATATGACAGCACTACTGTGTTATGTAAGGACGCTAGGTGAAGACGATACAAGAGGTAGGCTGGAGACCTAGATAAACCGACCGTCCCTCTGCCTCAACCGATAACCACCAGGCAACTGGTGTAGAACCGTAAAGCACAGCACTGCTGTGGATTTTATGAGTGTTGAGTCGAGGGCAGGAGACTTACTGCTACCCAGTTTCCAGCAATGACCACCAGGCAACTGGTGCACAGATAATAATAATAATAATAATAATAATAATAATAATAATAGTAATAATAATAATAATAATAATAATAATAATAATAATAATAATAATAATAATAATAATAATAAGAAGAAGAAGAAGAAGAAGAAGAAGAAATACCTTTGTCGACAATATACCGGGAAAGCCCTGCATATTTGAAATAGTGAGTACAACTCTTACATCCAGCCCACAAATCATTAGAAAATCTGTGTCAATGTGAATCTATGTACTACACCCAGCATACATCAGTTTATCTATATATAGAAGTATGGTTATGAAAACAATTTACCGTTAGCAAACATGGAAGCCTTCTTCCTTCTTTTTCCTTTGTAACTCAAACTGTCCAGACTTAAAAGGCTGTCAGCCTTAGGTCTCTTGTTGGGACACGGCTGGTGACTTTCATGAACTGAAATCAAAGCGGATATGTGACCCACAGCACTGGCGTGATAGGCAAGGGAGAGGAGAAATGTGGGCTGAAGACCTGAGGAGACTTACTGTCCCTCAGCCTTCATCAATGACCACCAGGCAACTGGTTTGAAACCATAAGGAGACACGTTGTCGCCCAACCTACAGCGGTAACAATCAAGCAACTGGTGTGAAATTGCAAATGATAGTAATAATCCAGCTATAACCACCAGGCAACTGGTGTGAGATTTGATAATAATAATAATAATAATAATAATAATAATAATAATAATAATAATAATAATAATAATAATAATAATAGGGGGGACAGGAAGAAGAAGAAAATGAACAGATCAACGAATAATACATTTCAAATGTAAATTCTATTTCACCGCCGCCCTGTCTGGCTGTTGACTCTTCCTGACTGTAACACTGCTGAAGTTGGTTTAAAAATATTTTCATATCAAGGAATCCCTTTATCAGATCAAAATTGTTATTATTCCCCAAAATAGTTTGTAAAACAAAATGAAACAAAAGTTAATCCCGAAAACGAACAATACAAATTATTCTTGAAAAAATACTTATGTGATCTTACATTTTGTGAATATCCCACATTTTAATCTCCCTTTGACACCGCGTGAAATGACGAAGAAAAACTTTCTTAACTTTCAAACTCATAATTGAATCGCATGTTTGGCTTTTGACTTGACTTTTCTTTCAAATTAACAAATTTGGGAAAATGTGTTATCTGAATGTGCGAGCATGTCTTCCAGAAGATAACGTGGAATCGTTATCACACGTGACTTCTTTTAATAAATAATTTTGAAAATGTGTTCTATTGTTTCCAGATTTCTTGACATTATTTATTCAGCTCTGCCAACGAATTTGAAACGGTCATATGCATTGATTCGTGTCTGTTTCTCTGCCTGCCTGTTTTTCCAATACCACCAAAAGTTCTCAATTCCAATAAAGATTTATGGAAAGTTTGCTCACAGGCTGAGAAAGAATTGTTTAAATTATGGGGTCTGACCAGGATCTTTTCCCTCTTTATTGCTGCTACATGTCATTATTATTTGCAACAATAACACCAATCAATATCTCCAAAAGTTCTCAATGAATTTTGATTAAATTTTCTGGAAACACTATAGAATAAGAAATAATCGTTCAAATTTTGAGACAGTTTGGGGAATTTTGTTCCAATTGAGATATTTCTTCAATTATCTTTCATACGGTTACATATTCATTCACAGTTGTCTGTACAATACTGCCATGAGTTATGGATGAAGTCCAATGATATTTTATCGAAAGTTAGGTCTTTTTCTAAACGGGTATTCATCAAATTTTGGGACGGATCCAGGAATTTTATTATAGTTTCTCTCCAACTCCAGCACCGTAACTTTTTGGGAACTGATTTTCATCCCGTTCTTCATGATTGTGGTGTTGGAAGAAGTATGTGCTGAGAACTTTTTATTTTGTATTTAAGTTTTCAAGCTAATCAAGATGCTATTTAAATTTTCAAGCTTGCCTTCCGAAAGATAACCTTAAGTTGTTATCGTTCGTTATCTGTTGTGGATATTTTTTTTTCAAAATTACCTCCAATTTTCTCAAGATCACCTAACCAATATTTATCTTTCAAATTATGAGTTTGTAAAAAAAATACACTGACCCCACGAAACAATGTTCTACTTTTTTTGTAAAATAGTATATAAGATGGTTCTATTCCCACCCTTTTTTTCAATGTACGTTTGCTTGATTGCTAGTTTGCTGGTTCTAGCAGCCCTGTTGCGTACGGAATTGGGAATCGGGATCGATACCCTCCTCAAAAAACGTTTTTGGTTTTTGTAAAAAAAAACAAAAAAACGTTTTGACCTTTTGGGGGGGCCTCATTTCGACACGTTTATGGATAATATCTAGATTTATATGTCTATTTCTTTCTCTTTTTTAGACATCCCCCGTACTGAAAACCGATTTTTGAGGGAAAGTTCTCAAAAGAAAAAAATAAACCTCTTTATTCATTGAGTGGGGTGTGTGTGTGCAAAATTTCAGGTTTATACAAGGTATGGTCTTGTCTGCACAGATAGTTGTAAATGTCAGAACAAATGAGTAATCTAAACCCAGCAACTGTGATTAAACTGGTCTGTTGTGGGTAGCAGGATTGAAAATAATAAAATCCGTGTGTGATCAAGAGAAGGCTATTCTTTATCATTTACGTATATCAAACACATTGAGTATCCATATATCTAATACATGACGCCATCTTTAACAGAACGGGGAAACTAGTCAAATAATAAAAATCAATACATTTTTTTCAAAAAAATCCCTCTTTAAACATTAATTTTTAATTACCAAAGTGCTTAATTAACTTTCATTTAATAACCAGATCTGCTCTGGGGTTAATATCAGAGTTAATTAAAGACCACAACAGGAAACGGGTCTGGTTAGTCACTGGAAAGAAACTGTCACTTGACCATCTAAAAACTAGGAGAAAAAGATGATCAACGATTAAATTACTTCACTCGCCTTCTGTTGGTAGTAATCACTAGAAAAATCCGAATTTAAAAGAACAAAACAACCGCGAATGCTGCTGGATACGAAGTAAGATATCAATTTAGCATGAGCTTACATTGAAAATAGAACCCCCGTTAAAATCCTAACTATATCAGTCTGTTTTCAGATTTTTGCTCTGTAATATAATGATGAATAAGTGCTCAATTCAATTTCCTTCAAAATTGGTCCCTACAGAATCCATGTGCCAACGGAATTCTTTGTGAACGTAACTAGGGTATTAAACCAGACAACTGGGAGAGGAGCTAAGAACTCAAATTCCGGACAAATCCTTTATATATATATATATATATATATATATATATATATATATATATATAGTCTAAAAAGCTATACAACTTTAAACCAGTCACTTATTTTTCAATATCTGTTAATGTAATTTCTATAAATTTCTTCATTGTTTTTCAATGCTTCACATATATTTTGATATCATAGAACTATATGAAATTTTTCTCTTGTTGGGCTCATAAGTTGTTTACCATGTAACCATTTCGGGGGTTTCAAAACAAAACAGCGCTGGGGATCTTCAACTGACACTGCTTTCAGTTGATTCATCACGACCTGTTGGATCGTCGCAACAATTCCCAAATGGCGACCCGGGAGTTCGGTTTCGATTTTGGGGAACAGGACATTGACACAAGAACTCAGATCAAAGGAGTAAAGGGCTGCAGTACGACAGGAAAATTCTTTTTGACTAAAAACTCATCCACGGAGAGGTTGGTATGACAGGGTGCGTTATTGCTATGAAGCATCCACGTGTAAGCGACACACGAATGCACTTTTTTCTGAGTCGTTCAAGGACCCTGCAGTAATAAACTCATGCACTTTTACCTTTCGCATTAGGCTGTTTCATTGTATAATTATCAACAGAATTGTACTTTATCTCTTTTTCTCTTTTGAATTCATTTGTCTTCGATGTTATTACGTTAACTTTTCGATTAACTCAGAAGATGTTTGAATTTTGAATTTAGCGTTGTTGCTCGTTGGGAATTTGGGAATCTTTATTAAATAATGAAATTTTATATATATATATATATATATATGTGTGTGTGTGTGTGTGTGTGTGTGTGTGTGTATGCATGTGGATGTGCGTGTGAGTGAGTATCTCAATTGATCGTGTATTCCACTTACAAGAGATGCGTTAATTGAAATATGTACGATTCTAATTTTTCTCTGTTCTGAGGGTGTTTAATTAATTTCCTGGAAATTAACGGAGTTGCTATCAATTACCATTGTTTACATACAATTTGGTACATATATGTGTATGTATATTCTTACCCATGAAAGCGTTTTTCCATCAGAGACACAATCAAAACTGATATTATCAGATATTATTTATAACCTAACAATAAAGCAACGTAACTCTGTTCGAAGAAACGAGAATAGGTTGTCGTTTAAAAACGAGTACAACTGTACGTAGCAGAGTTTAATGTTGTACAGCTTGATCATAATTAGAACCTGATAATAACCGTTTTGATCATGCAATGTTCTCATCTTGTCAAGTTATCTGTCCCATACGACAGGCGACGTAACTCACCTTAGCAAGTCATCGGTACAGTGCCACGGACGACATAACTTGTCTCAGCAAGTTGTTAGCCGAGAAATTCCACGAGAGTTGACAACAAAGATTGCCCATTTATATTATGCTGCTGCTCTACTCTCAGCTTTTGCAGGCACCTTATCGATTACTCCCTTATCCCTTCCACTCACCATTGCCTGTTAGAAATTGTCATCAAAAATTGTCAGCAAATCTATCTGTTTAGATTATATCCGTTTTTTTTAAACTTGGGCTCTGACTAGCTGGCTATATATATATATATATATATATATATATATATATATATCCACAGCTATTTATATTATGACTCTTTGGTGTAGCTATTGACACGATATCCACACCAGTGCCATTGGGCAGGAAGAAACCTTCGCTCTAGGAGTCAATTATTTTTTCCTTACCCTACGTAGAACTAAATGGACAGTGGGCTTGAAATTAAGCAATATGCTTTTTATGCATAGGTCATAATTCACTACTTACCAGGGTGCTTAATTCAAGAGTTACAAAAGAGGCTAGGAACAAGTATTCTTTAATCCCTTCATCCATTTTCGTCGATCATAGATGAGCCAGTCAGAGGATGTAGAGAGTGGAGGCTGAGGCTGTGGAGTGTGTTATCTGTGTGGTGTAGAGATCGCACCCTCAGGAGGATCAACGGTGTCATCATGTGGATCCCCTTATTTATCCTCCCATGAGGATTGCATTATTCTTTCGAAAGAGGAGACTGATCTCCACACGACATCCAATAATGCAAACAAAGCTGTTTATAGCATCAGGTATTCCTGAACCGTCACCCATCATCATCATCATCATCATCATCATCAGCAGCAGCAGCAGCAGCAGCAGCAGCCTTTTAGCGTCTATCGTTTGACATAGAACTTCCCAAGGATTTGTCAAATCTCCATATCACGGGCCTTGCGGAGCCACTATTTTCTGAACTTTTCTGTTCTGTTACACCATCTTATATTTTGACTGAAAGCATTTTTGAAGTCGGTAAATGCTACAGAGGGTTGTATTTTATACCATGCTGATCTCTCTTTTACTTGATTTATCGAATGGAGATGGTTCATGGTCGAATAAGTTCTTCTAAAGTCAGTTGTTTCCAACGGTTGGTTTTCATCTAGCGTTTCAGTGGTTCGGTTATCAACCATTTTGGTGAAAAATTTGTAAATGCTGATGAGTAGAATTAATGATCTGTAGTTGTTGAGGTCTTCCGGGTTTCCCTTTTTTTCATATTACTGCATTATGATTGCAGTGTTCCAATTTTCTGGGATTATACGTTGTTTTAGGCATAGGTTGAATAGAATGGTTTGTTTCTCGTGATGTTTTCATCAGCTTTTTTTATGCTGATTATTAACTTATCTAGTCCAGGAGACCGTTCTGTTCTTCCTTTCTCGGCTTAACTTCAGAGAAGTTCTTAAACTGATTTTCCGTGTCTTGCATATCCTGTTCGTTGTTTCGTAGTCCTTATCTGGAGGTGTTGAGTTTTTGGTAGATTTCTTGGAGACCTTTTTTGTCTTCTCTTCGTTTCTTCTGGATGGTTTTACGGTGGCTTAGAATTTCTGACGTATCACCAAGCTTGTTTCATTACTTCCACAAATTCATCTTTCATTTCCTTTCTATTCCACTGTACACCTTTCTTTTCTTTCATCAAGACGATGGTGAAGAAAGTTCAATCCCTAAAGTGAAGTGGCTTTAACTGTCACCAACATAGTTGATAGCCTATTAATTAACCGGAGATGTTTGGGCATTTGTCAACCAAAACTGTTTACTTAAGATTTTTTTCTCTGTTTTGAGCTGGTCAAGCTAGCTTTCTTGCTGGCTGGTTATGTATGCATTTATCACACGTATAGTTCACAATAATGGAACTTTTTTTCTTTCTTTCTTAAAGATTCCTTCCCAAAATAGCTTTTTAGAGGGTTAATGAATTTACAATGTAGCTTATTCTTAATCGGTTCACATTTGATTTTTTTTATATGTGTAATTTTTTTTAGTGATCACAATCTAATAAAACTTTGGAAAAGTAATTTTTTCATTCATCACCCCTTTTTCCGAAATTTTAATTGATCAGAGCCAGTGCTGCATGCTGCCAAATTGAGTTGGACACGTAACAGTATCTGTTGAGTAACTAACTAATTTTGATCAGCGTATCTTTCCGTCTTTGACATCGTCTTTAAAAATTCAATAATCCCGCTTCTTAATTACAGAATACGATTTCTCATTTTCTGAAAGTTTTAATGACCATTGGCTGATAAAGTCTCACAGTCGTTCATCACACTAAAACAAGAAGTCACTTTGAAATTCCAGCTCCCCCTGGGGAGACGAATGTCAAGTCGGGATAGGTTGGAGCGCTTGAGAGCGTGAATTGTTTAATTAGCCAATAAATGAACGAGAAGACTTCATCAATATTTAATAAGAAAAGATGTAAAAATCTGACGTTAGTCACAAATCATATTTTCAATTATACTCCTAAAGATATGATGTCCTAAGGTGTATCAAAAGTGTTTCCGTTTTTTATATTCATGGGGACTTTTGTGGAGCTTTTGTATGTTTCTCAAGCTCATATGATGGCCTAAATTTGGTATAAAGAACCGTCAACCAAAACTGCCACAACAGTCAACATAGATTTCTCCAGTTTTTAAGTGATTCTGTCGATGGGATGCATTACTTTTGTCTATATAATTTTTTTGCAAATATCAGTTTTGTCTAGGGCACTTCTAAAGTCGATTTCCTCAAAAATGAACATTAGTAAGATAATAATATGAAAGCCTAAACGTTCAGATATTTTAGCTTTTATATCTGATTATACTAAATACTCGCCTTAAGGGGCAACGTGAATTGTTGTCCACAAAAGAAATAGAAAGATAGATAAATGGAAATCAGATAGTGTTTGATTTCATTTGTTTTTCTTACACTGTTAGAAAAAGGTGCATAATTTTGGAAAAGTGGGATACTAATGTATGAAAAGGATTTTCGACTAATGTTAAGAAAGTTTTAAGCTAATGTAGAAATGGGGTTAATGTTAAAAAAAGGGGCAATGGGGACAAAATTAAAAAAACATTTTCCCCTCGATTTGACCCCTATGGGAGAGAATTTGCGCTCAATTTGGAACCCCAAAAGTGAAAAAGAATCTCCCCTCACTCTGATTTTGATCCATGAACGTAAGAATAAATACCCTTTAATTTTGACCGTTGAAAGTTAGAATTAAATCACCTCTTCGATTGTACACGTTGAATCCCACCCAATTTGTCCTCTGAAAGAATCCCCATTTTGACCCCTATGAATGAAAAAATTTCCCCCAACCAAGATTTGACACTTCAAGAGAATAACCTCTCCCCCATTTTCACCCATAAAAGTAAAAAAAAACAAACCCTTGAATTTACACCACTAATTGAGAAAAAGAATCTCCCCCTCAATTTTGACCCCCAAAATGACTCCCCTTCAATTTAGAGCCCCAAATGTAGAGAAAAAAAAAACAACTTAATTTTGGCTCCCAAAAAATTAAAAAAAAAAGATTCGTAATTTGAAAGTGGCCAAAAATTAGCTCTCAGTCTGGACTTATGAAGATGGAGAAAATCTTCTCCGAAAGAAATTCTGTTTGATTTCAACTCCTAAAAAGGGTAAAAAAAAATTTTCCTCTCGACTTTGACACCAAAAAATGAAAAAATCAACCCCCTGCCCCTAAAATTCGAACCCTAGAAGTAAAGAATGAATTCTCTTCGATATTGATCTATAAGGATGGAAAAAATTCTCTCACCTTCGACCGCCAAAAGTGGAAAAAGTGAAGACAACCCCCCCCCCCTAAATTCTGACCGCTAAAAGTTAAACAAAAATTAAATACCCTTGGATTTCGACCCCCAAAAGTAAAAATTATCTCTCGATTTTAACCCATAAAAGTGATTTTTTTTCCTTTTTCATGACCCTCTTAAAAATGGAAAGAAATCCATTCGATTTGGGCCCCAACAAGTCATCCCCTTCATTTTGATATCAATTGGGAAGAAATCCAGCCCCTCAAAAAAAGAAAAAAAAAGAAAAAGAAAGATAAAATCTCCCTCTCCGATTTCAACCCCTAAAAAATTGCAAAAGATATCACCCTCCAAAAAATCTTAAACCCTAAAACAGAAAATGAAAGTATCTTATTGATTACGATCCTTGAGAGTGAAAAAATAATAGTTCCCTTCATGTGATCAGCATATCACTTGATCCTCAAATTTCGTGCTTTGGAGAAAATATATCATAACCGTACTACATCAAGGCATGCACTAAACAAAACACTATTATTAAAGGTATCCATGTACAACCAATAAACATGAAAAATGATTTTTTGCCTCTATTCAAATAGTGAACGTAACCTACGCCACAATTTGATTTCCAGAATTGATTTGAAGTAAAAACAAAATATGTTATTCCGACACATCATTAAAAAGTAAGAAAGCATTTTCACTATTGATGAATTATAATGTTAACAGACCTCCTTGAAATTGACCTGACTGAAAACATATTTAGATATGACATGTGTTAAAAATGTTTCTGCTCCTTATTAATAAAGAATGCAGTCTACGTCACGTTTTCATTTCCGCAGATTGAGTTAAAAAAATAAAGAAGAATTGAAAATATTTTCTTTTACGTCACATTTTTATCGTCTGCAGAATGAGTTTAAATAAAGAAAATTAATTTCATTCTTTTGTTACGTCATCAAAAAAAGTATTTTACCATTGATGGATAATCATAAAAATCGACCACCGGATTTGAAACCTCAATAAACATATTTTGGGGGTGATTTTTCAAAAAAACTGATTTGTTAAAGACACTTCAGACGGATCGAATCCGTGCCCAAAGAAATAATCATGAGTTTATATCAAGTACATTTTGTGGTAAGCTAGTTCATACATACGTACATTAATACATACGGACTGGCGGACAGGTTTTGGCAAAAAAATAGCAATAAGATATAAGATACTGATTAAAGTGATACATAGACTTATTTAATCACTGTTCTACCATAGACAGTCGATGGACATCACGACTCACAACATGGATTCCCCGAGACCACATGCGCAACCGAGGCCGGCAAAATGTTAGATGGAGAGACGAGCTAGAAAAGTTCAGGAAGTACTGGCTCCGTGACGCCCATGATAGAGAAGTGTGGCAAATCCTGGGGAAGGTCTATGTCCAACGACGGACGCTAAAAGACTGATGATGATGATGATGATGATGATGACTACCACAGCAATATATGACACAAGGTCGAGTTTAATGTGGGGAAGATTAGACGGACTCTTTCAAAAAATGGCTCCAGCCGACGCAGCAACGGTTGAAAAGCGCATCATAATGGCTAGACAACCTCCGTCACGAAAGCGTCCACCAGGGGACCTATTCCTATTGGAACGCACCCGGAGACCAGGATTAACCGACATTAATTCGACATACATACATAGATGAATTTACTTAAAACATGTATGTATGTGTAACGCGTACAAGCTGCACCTGTGGATCTGGAGGGCTGAAAATTTAAACATTTACCCCTTACCATGTCTAGTGAAAAAAGTTTCTAATTCAGCTCAAATTCACCATTAATCTTTGTGCTAAATTGCTTTCTTTGATTGCACTCTTTTTTTATTGATCAGATTGTGATGTTTAAACTTTTGTCTAGGACTGTATGTGCCAGCCATCAAATAATTGAATCTCTAAATTGATCACCCTACAGCTTCTTCTGTTCAGACTATTATTCCGGTAAATCCGATTCTGAAGAGCAAGAGAAGAAGAACCATAGTTAATTAGATCTGTTCATTGTATACTAACAGAATTGTCTAGCGTCCCATGGGGTCATACAAAATATGGCTGGACATTACATGAACAATATATAGCGATGACAGTTACTCACATTTGCTCGGTTGTCAAACACCATGCGTTCGGTGTTAGGTCTAACAATTCAGAAACCGGCCTCGTCGAGTTGAATACTTAGCGTATTCAGAACCAGTTATTATATGCCTGTCAATAGACTGATCATATACTTATTATAATTGAATTAACGTAAGTATATGACCTCGAAACTACAGAATCTCCTTAATTTGCAGTAGAGCTAACATAACTATATGCAAATAAAAGTATGACTTGAGGTTTCCTTATGATAACAGAATTAACAAATATATGGACCAAGAACTTGACACACGCAAGTGTTTGTTCATGCATGCACAGTGATACCTCCGATTATTGATCGTTCAATCAATAAACAAAATATTCCGGCTTATCCATTCCGTCATAGCGAGAGGGGAAGAAGCTTTGTTAATTAAGTTGTTCATTGTATTCTAACAGAAATTAGCTGCATTCTACAGGGCCATACTATAAATATATGGATGAACGACGCATAAACGATATTTAGCAATGAGACTGTCTCGCTTGCTAAACTCTTTATTATATGTAACAAAACTACAGACGGATAACTTCAGTCTCCTTTATTCCAATAGAGCTAATGTCTGTGTATGTAACTAATACCATGGACAGACAATTCGTTATCTTCCTCTCTATAAGTTTGACGCCAGGGCATAATACTAAAACTTTGAATAGATAACTTGAGTTTTCTCTATTCTAATAGGGCTAACGCCAGTATATGTAACTAATACTATGGACAGACGATTCGTTATCTTTATCTCTATAGGGTTAACGCCAGTGCATAATACTAAAACATTGGATAGGTAACTGAGTTATTTCTATTCTAATACGGCTAACGCCAGTATATGTAACTAATTCTATGGACAGACAATTCATTATCTTTATCTCTATAGGGTTAACGCCAGTGCATGTTACTAAAACTTTGTACCGATAACTGGAGTTCTCTCTATTCTAATAGGGCTAACGTCCGTATATGTAACTAAAACTATGGACAGGTGACTCGAGATGTTTATTCTAATTGGGCTAACGTCAGTATATCTTATGGAAACTATGGACGGATCGCTCGAGTGTCTGTCCGCGGATGCACTATAATGTCCACACTAAATAATTGTTCAGCTCTTTCGGTGAATCCATGTCAGGATAGTAAGAAAAGAAATTGTTTGGAGGTTTGCTCATTATATTCCAACAGATTTGAAGAGCATGCCACAGAATCGTACAATAAATACATGGATGTTTCTTTAACAATGTATAGCAATGATAATTATTTGCTCTCCCTTGGTATTCAAACCCCTCGCGTTCAGTCTGGGGTTTAACTATCCAGAAACCATTCCTCTTGAGTACAATACTTATTCATATGCAGAATTCAACATTGTATAAGTCTCAATAGATTAATCATATTCCTATCATAATAGAGCTCTCGTAACTATAAGTAACTGGGACTGTTGACAGATAACTTGGGTCTCCTTTATTACAATATATCTAACTTAAGTATAGTCTAAAAAGACTACAGACTGAAAACTCGAGTTTTTTTTTATCATAATGGAGCTAACGTAAGTAGAAATGAAAAATAGATCCACAGAAAAGAGCAGTTGTTAATGCATGTGCAGTAATGTCCCCTCTTATTCATCAATCGACGAACGAAATATCACGGTGTCTATTCCGAAAGAGTGAGAGAGGGAGAAGCCGTGTTAATTAGATTGTTTTATGCATTCTAATAGATTCGAGCAGCGTTCCACAGGGTCAGACAAGAGAATTTATGGATGGACGTGGCTTTAACAATACATAGCAATAACATTTACTCACCTTTAATCGATTGTCAAACTCTGTGTGTTCGCTCTTCGGTTGAACAATTCAGAAACCGTCCCCGTTGAGTTGAATATGCATTCTTATTCAGAACTTGTTATCATACAGGTCTCAACAGACCAATCATAGACATTCAGTTTAGGCATAAAATGTGATTTTCAATTTGCGTTCAACTCTGGTTCGATTCGGACGCTGGAGTTGACTTTGTTTTTCTATTCTAACAACAGCAACGCCACCTGATTTCGTCTGTACCGTCACGTCACACAACCGAATCGTGTTGGGTAAAGCAATGTCGAGTCTGGTCATAACCAGAATGAGTGACCGTCTGGGAATACCAAGATCATTTCGAAGTCGTCTCAGTCAATGCTTATTATTGAAATATCTTGCCAAGCTGTGACTGGAATGTGTATTTGCTTGTTCATTACGCACATGCTGTTTTGAGGAGAACACATGACATATATACAAGTCTCTATTCAGGTTTGAGCACTTTTTGAGTGAGGTAACTCGTTCATTGTAAGCTTATGCAATGCTCTTCCATAGGAATCGAGCACTCTGGTGGATGAGGAATATAAGCTAAGATGAATATATCACTTAAATTCAGCCTTACTGACCGTTCAGTTTTGTTGCTCAGCGGTAGGATACCGGCCTCTGGGTTCTGAAGCAAAGGTTTCAATCCTACCTCGTCTTTCTGTCAGGGGATGACACACACACTCTCTCTCTCTCTCTCTCTCTCTCTCTCTCTCTCTATATATATATATATATATATATATATATACATAGTGTCATGCACAGACAGTAGTTTTGTCGTATTACGACTCTCCAGTGTATGGACATTCCTACGATCCACCATGCTCATATCATCATCACATTTAACCAAACTAATATACAAAACTACTAGTTTCTTTTAGAGGTTCAAATCATGGAATTAGCATTCCTTTCCAGTGATCAGTAGACGGTCCCTTTACCGATTGAACAAAAGTGTCAAGTTTTAAATATCTACGAATATGTATTCCAAATACACTAGGGCTTATTTCAATCAAATAGATAGAGATATTTCTCTGAATTTCATGAGATAAGGTATAATCATTATCTCTATTATTGTTCGGACTATCCTCATTACTGCAAGTAATCTAATGGTTCTAGGTTCAATCCCAGTGTGAGATAAAAAGAGATTCAAAAATACTACTACTGCTAAGAGGGTAGTACGGTCAATATACCCCCATCAGTTAAATAAAAGGCTCAGTTCGTTACTTCCCCACACCTACCAGATAATACCTGATGAAGGCCGTAGAGTACAACGGCCGAAACGTTGTATGGAAAACAACCAAGAAGAGGATAATTCGAACAATCATAGAGATAAGATAGAGATATCTATACAAAGATATATCATTAGAGGTAGTAAATGGGAACTGTCATCGAAAGGGTCAACAAAGGTTTCTTCAGATCTCAAGTGGGTCTGGTTAGCTGGCTATGTATATATCATGCGTAAGGCCGAACCAATGGTGCATGTAGGATTGGAAATTCAAACATTTGCTCTTTACTATTTCTAGATTCTTTTTTGAAAACCATACCCAAATAGGTTGGGGGGGATTCACAATGTAAGTTTATATTAAATTGGTCACTCTTCTGTGTCTGCCTCTTTTTGTTGATAATTCAGACTTTTTAGTGATCATTGTCCCAGTAAAGTGATCATTGATCACCCCTCCCTCCAATTTTCTTATTTTCTATCGAGTGACTAACCAGACCCATTTGATATGTGTATATATATATATATATATATATATATATATATATATATATATATATATATATATATATATATATATATATATAATTTTTTTATTGCTAATTCAAGTATCCTAATTTTTTTAAAGTCTCAGTTCATCTCAAAATGATAGTTTCTACGGTGTGGCTTTTATTTTTATGTCAAAATAGGAAGTTAAAACATCCGATTTGAGCGCAAACAAATGAACAAATGAAAAATAGAAATATTTGCTCACAAGCTCATTATAAGGTTAGATATTTATTTCATTCATACTACTACTACTGCTACTACTTTTTTTAAATCCAAATTTAGCCTTTAAAAAATCTAGCCACTTTTAATAGAGTAAGATCAAATTGAATTTACTCATGTTTTTGTAAAAATGTAGATGGATTATAAATACATTTTTATATACTTAGGAAAGAAAATTCATTGTGACCGATCTAATAATATTTTCCTCTTGTGTTACTGCAAATATTGAACAAACATTGTTGGACAGTGATTTTTAACCCTTTTACTCTATCGACATCTGAAAAAACTTGATCTTCTCCTTAATGTAATAAAAAGCAAATGGTATTGAAAAAGGTATTATGATATTATTTACACCTCAAAGTTCCAAGTTGCGAATAAAGGAGAAAAATTAAATGAAATAGAAATAATGTCTGCGACGAGAAAATCGTTTTACTTAAAGTATGAAAATTTCCATTAAATATGACATGGTATAATATTAATATTCTCCCCCAAATTGAAGTCTTAAAGTAGAAGGAGAGGCTGGATGAATACAGAGACGTCGAAATTTTGTGGTAACCATGCTAATTTCTTGAAAGTCTACTGTGTACAAAATAACATTTATACCTCAGATAAAAATTGTCACTGCTTCTCTGTGACCAGGATATCATGTTTCATCATCATCATCATCATCATCAACATCAACATCATCATCATCATCTTTTAGTGTTCTCCATTGGATATGGATATTATATTAGATTCACCCGACTCTCTATCAAGGGCGTTGCATAGCCAATACTTTCTGAATATGTCTGGTTCATCAATCTTATTTTTTGCCGACCACTGTTTCACATATGATCTCTTGGGATCGAATTTCTCGGTTGCAATGTCCATCGGTTGTCTGACATTCTTGCATCATGACCAGCCTATGGCCATTAGAGTTTTCTAATGGCTTCCATCATATCTCCGGTTTCTGTTTTCTTTTCTAATACACAGCACTGTTTCCACGTGATGTTGGGCATGGTTCTCTCATGTGAACGTTACCTGGTTCTCAGTTTGAAGGCTAATATTTTTTTAGTTAGGTTCTATTTTTTTCAGCTCGAAAGATGCATTGGTTGGATACCTCATTTTCTTGGTGAGGATTAATGAACATTTCTTATTCTTACTGCCTCATTATCGACTAGAGCCTGATTCAAAGATTTCAAGTACAGAAATCCACATGGGTCAAGAAAGAACTACTTTTACACTCGAATGGCCAAACCATGGAATGTTCTCCGTGAAGAAACTATTTCCTTCAAATCAATCAAAGCTTTCAAATCAACTTAATGAAGGATATCAGAAGCTCGAAGTTCGGCTATAAATTTTCATATTAGCATAGTACCACCCTATCTGTCTTGTTGGGCATGATTGTTACGTAGACGGAATATGGTTTCATGACACTATTCAGATGTCATTAAAACCCATTTGAAGGTATATTTGTTATGACAATATGAAAACACAGCTTTAAATTTACGATATCCACTAAAATCATAACAAATTCAAATTTTCAAGCTTGGTTATTTAGAGAGACTCTCGAACCAGATTACTTGATTTCAGGTTCTAATTTGGTTAGCGTCAGTCATTAGCTTTCTTTACGTGACATTTAGTCTTCCTTTTTGAACTAATTAGTTCTAAGCCATGGAATACTTCCCGCTAATCTTACCAGAATTCCAATGTGCCTTCTATTGGGGTGTGCGCCTCATGTTTAGAACAGCTGGTGCAGAAGAAAGACAATTCTGAATTCAGAAGCGGGAGCTGGAGTGCCTAAGACAGTCGGACGTTTTCTCCAGCCTTGTTCCTATTGGTCCTACAACGACGCTGGTATCAAGCTATATTTGACCTTGTCCCCATGAACAACATCAGTACAGGGAGAGGAGAGACTTGCTATATGGGTTAACTTGCTCTTGAGAGACTGAAATCAAGACTTTTCAGTTGAGGATCTATAGTCTTGCCAGACTGACTGAGTCCACTTAGGCTTCCAGGAGGAATTCTATTGGACAGTGCTAATCTGTAATTGTATCCCCATACATACTGTACAAACACCTTGTCCTTTAGCGATATTGTTCTTTTCTGCTGTAACCCCCTTGGTCGCCATACAGTGTTTATTTCCAATAGACTACGGATGTGTCCCCAAGTAATCAATGGATATATAGTATAGACCTTTACATTTTGATACACATCTCTACCAAAGACGCTCTCGCGATAACCTGGCCCAGTGTGATGCACTGGCTGGGACCCCCTCTCAGAACACCTGGACGCCACCACTGTGTACGCACGACAGTTCTTTTGGTTTCATGAGTGGATAGGTCTAATATCCCTATCTTGGCTGTATTGATCATGAAATGTTGGCAGTATATATCCGAACTCCCTATCGTAGTTCTAGGATGGAGAATATCTTACGTCTGTGATCATCCAAACAAGTACAGGCTCCCAGTTATAGTGCAGTTCGTTATAGTGTGGTTTGCGATGTCAGGCCCTGGGGTGGGAGGCCTGAAAAAATCTGATTTTATCATTGCTTATTCATCCAGAAAAACGCTAATATAAACATGATTTTGCCAAAAGAATTACTTAATATGACTAAAATGTAAAATTTCATCAAATTTCGAGCAAGCAACATATGATATTTTTGCATTTTACACATGATTTCTTTGGGGTTATGATTGAAATAACAACTTATCATTGACTTTTCATTATCCGTATTCAAGTTCTAAAGAACCAACACTTAAAAGGGGGTTTCTGTGTACAAAGGTATATGCGTTTTTTTTATCACTACCAACCTGTGCGCTCGTCGACGTTCCTCATACGGTTTGATTTTTAAAGTAAGATATCGTCCTTATTCTCTTTAATATTCGAATTAGTTTTCCCACTTTTGATGTTTGAATTATTACATTTCAAGGTATGACCTCACTGCTAAGTTTTTCCCTGTGTCAGTCTAAGCTGAGGTTGATATATGTTTTCTGTTATAATGCATTTTGATATAACGCTCTTTGCGATCTAACATAAGTAGATGGTTGACCTCAAAATATCATTTAGCCCGAAAAGAGAATCAGAATAGCTAAATTTGCAAGCCAAGTCACCGCTACTCGGCTATAACGCGATTGGCTCTCATGGGTAGCAATACTTGCATTATAACGAAAGACGCTTGTTTAATAGAGGCTGCCGACAAGGAGGCACGATGACACAAATTTTACCAGGTCACCTCTATTTCCGATGCAAACTGCAGACCTGAAGCAGGAATGAAGAGGCAATAGGATAAGACGGGAGCCTCCTTGTACTGCCAGACCTTCTCCTACAGCAAAACTTGAAAACATGAGCTGAAGCTTATCTTAATTAACTTAGCTGCTAAGGCAAGAGCAGCGAAATGGATACTATATGCATTTGACAGCTTTGACTGATTTGCCGGGGCTAAATATATTTATCATACACAGACGCACATTCACACACACACACACACACACGCACACACACACACACACGTGCATAAATAGAGAGATATAGATATATAGTGAGTGTAAAAAGTACCTGAAGTATTTAAAAAATTCAATTGTTATATTTTTATCCTGATTCAAAATTGACAAATTCTAGACCAGAGATTCAAAATACAAAATTCGAGGAAATATCGAACTTCATCTACAAAGATCAAGATTTTTTAGGTCCAAATTCTGTCAATTTAGAAAGTGTATGAGAATGTTAGAATAAACATTTTTGAAATGTATCGGATACTTATTTTGGTACTTTTCCCGTCCCTAATGGATTGAACTTCTTTTGAATTTTCAATTTGATACTCTGGTATCTCTAACATCGACTGCTTTCACTGACTCACTCACTGATTTGTTAGTTACGCCATATTCTCAATGTTGCCAATTTAGACGTTGCAGAATTATGTCCCTTGCTCAGTGTTACTGATCAAAGTGTTTAAAAAGAATTAAAACCAAATGTTTTCGGTTGTGTTTAGACGCTAAAAAATTGCTATTTGGATGTTTTTTAATAAAATAAATATTATTTCTTATTTGGTTCATACTAATGGAATAGTGGTAGTTAATAAATTGAGTAATGATGTAATAACCGAAATATTGAGGATCAAAACTACATTCAATTCATCAATAACACAACATTAAAAAGAAACCTTTTTTCTGTTGCGAAGGATATTTGAATGTATACAAGGTATTGGAGGGTACTGAATCCAAGGATGACAATAATTCTTTTTTTCTAAATTGACTCTCTGTGAGATAATGGGTTCCCTTCAAACTATGATTTCGTCCCCAACTTAGTGGAGTACGAAGCTACTAGGAAATTTTCGCTTTTACTTCGTATTTTTGACGAAGTTTAACTTTAGTTCCATATTGGAGTATTCTGCCTGAGTTACAATATCTCTCCTTTTCAGGAGCGTATGAATTTATCACAAA
>OY735234.1:42716736-42754236 GCA_963457665.1 Thysanoteuthis rhombus
TGCGTGTGTTGAATACATGTTTATGTGTACGTATATGTCATATATGTGCATACATACAAACATTAACATGAATACACACACACACACACACACACACACACACAGAGGTTGTATCTACATCCATGGCATATGCATAAATATGTGTGTGGTATGTATGTAGACGCTACATGTGTACATATGTACGCATGTGGCTGCATGCAGTGCCTGATTATGTATATATTCCATATATGGCTTATGCGTATGTGTGTGCTCATGGTATGTATGTGCACAGTGAATGTGTATGAACGTGTGCATGTGACTAAATCGTATGAATGTATGTGGATACGTGTGCATACAAAAATTGTCTGAGTAAGTATTTATGTGAGCATGCAAAATATAAATATAAAATAAGGCTGTATGCGAGTAGTTTGTGTACTTGTGTATATGTGCGTATACGGCATATGTGCATGTGGTGTAGATGTGTGAGAATTATAATATGTAGAGTATGTTTGCAGTTATCATGTGTGTATGCGTGTACAAATATGACATGTAAATATGTGGTATGTGTTTGCATGTGTGAATGCAAAATATGTGTATGTGCATATGTATTATATGTTCGGCATGGGTATGTTGCGCTTGTGTATGTGTATATGTGTATGCTTACGTGTATGTGCTTATATGTACGTATGTATAAATTTGGCATATACGTATACATGAATACACTTTCTACATGCACTCATAAGCAAAGACAACGGTGCACTGTGGTGGAACTTACCTTTGGTAAAAATTACATGGTTGGATTTCTTGCAGGCGAATTTACCGGTCATATTTTTTTTGAATGGAGTCGAAATTTTAGGGATCCTGTATTAAGATCCACTTCTCAAACCTAGTAGGAGCAAGCAATCAGGGCTGGATATGAGGCAATAGGACCCCTTGTTCCCAATTGAGCCCTGCGGTTCAGGGGGCTATGTCTCAGAGTGACGCACTCTAGTTTTGTTAATTACACGTAAAAACCCATTGCAATATACATCTGTCACCGAATAGAAAGTTTCAACGAAAAGAATTGAAGGCTTCTCTTTTGAAGTCAACAGTGTTTGTTTATACAGTTTACATTATGAATAAAAAAACCTGAATTAAATGATTTGCTGATTGTGTATGGAACAGCGTAAAGAACATATCTCAGGGGTTTATACTTTGATTTTTCCCATTCTACCATAGAGATATGAAATCTATTATAAAATTTAATTATATCTCAAGATTCTTCAGACCTTGGTCATGTACTGGGGGCCCTGCAAAAATCTTTTCAATTGGACCCTGCAGATGTCAAGGCCGACCCTTCTAGCCATGATACAAAAGACATGTACTTTTTAAAATCTTCATTAACATTATCATTTATTTCATTCTGTTGAAAAATTAACAGCTGACATGTTATTCACGCCTTCGTTAATTAAAACTGTCTAGAAAGCTGTTCGAGACAGTTTGACTCCTGGGCAGATAACCTGAAACTGCGTGCTCATCGGGTAGAAAGTTCAAGAACTTGTAAATTTTTTGTCTTAATGAGTCTGTTTTGACACCAGTTACATTTTTGATATGTGGCGGTATTAGACCACGTATGGCAAGGCCAATTCCTTCTCAGATTCGTCACTTTGCAAGTGTATCTATGGTTTAGCTTCGTTAAAATCTGAGAAAGTTGTGAACGAACCAGTTTAAAAGGCTTTGTGAAATATTACTCTTGCCTTTTTATTCTTTTCTACTGTAAGCGTAAGATTTCTCCTATCAACTCAATACACGGCTTCCTGGAAAATATAATACCTTGTTCATCACTGTTATATACGAGAATATTCATTTCCTTGCTAAATATACGTCTTGCATTGTGATCCCGACTATATTTTCTTCTTTACAAGTGTTGCATGATTAAGGTAAGGAATAATACTTTACCTGGACTCATAAATTGATCTTCAGTTCATAACAGAATATTGACCTAAAAGGAAGTATTTATTTGCCCTCCCAGATTTTTTATATACACTTTTAATTACATACTAGATATGTGCAAATCAAGTTGGCTACATCGGTTCTCGTAAGCTCGTCGAAGTTAAGCAACGTCGAGTTTGGTCATTACCCATGCCAGTGTTTGTCTTGGAAAACCGATATGCTGTATGCAACTACAATCTTGATCTGCAGCCGTCTCACCCTGAAGTGGTCTTTTGCTGATTTACAGGACATCTTGCCAAGCTGTGCACCCTCTCATTTTTCATACACTCGCTGCTCCATTGAAGACACATAACATTGTGTTCTCCTAGAAACTGTCATACTTGTATTGAGTGGTAGCAATAAGATACGAATATTTTTGTGTCCCTGTACACAAACTTAACAAAAATATTCGTATCTTATTGCTACCCCTCAATGTCCTGTCAATCGGCAAAAGAGCACAATAGGGTGAGATGGCCAACTTGATTTGGACGTATACACAAACCTCAAAAAGTACTGTCTCCGCAGCGTCCATGATAGAGAAGTGTGGCGAATCCTTGGGAAGGTCTATGTCCAACGATGGACATTAAAAGACTGATGATGATGATGATGATGATGATACGAACCTACTGGAATAAATACAAACCTTATGTATCATTATCAGTTACTATAAGGCCTAAGGATTCGTAGTTAATCATAGCATTATTAGAAACCTAACTTTGAAAACGTGAAGCATTACTTGCCTTTAAATCTCTGTTGTATTTCACTTAATACACAAGTTTGGTGAAATGAATAACTCTTCATGTATTACTGCTAAATGCAGGGGTGTTTTCTTGGTCGATATCGTCGTGCATTGAAATTCCATCGTATGATTTATGTCTTTCATATCTACTTAGTTAGGATGAGCAACACGTGAATTATAACAATTTATTCGGGCATAAATTTTGCAGTTATGTCTGCAAAGTATGAAAAGTGTACCCAGTCTACTCTCTTAGATATGAAGAGAACACTCGTGTGCTTTTCGTTATTCCCTTATCTGCCAGTGTTATACATGATAAATAATTCCTCATGTATCACTGTTAAATACGAAGTGAGTTATTTTCTCGACAGTTATGTATCATGCATTGTTATTCTTTCTCCATTACGGTCGCTCAATATGTACTGTTCCATGCCTATATAGTTGAGATGACAAACATATAAATTATATCAAATTTTCAGGGTGGGGGTTGTATTCAAACTATGAAACTTATATCTGGTCTACACTCGTAGATTTGAACAAAGCATAGCTTGACATGTTTTGTGCATTATTAAGCAATGGACACAGGGGTTTATATTTATAGATTACATTGGCTCATATTTATCCTCTTATCTATCAAAATTACTTCAAGGGTTTACTGGAGTAAATACAGAATCGCCATCGCAGCTCATGATTGAAAAACTGTACTGTCAAAATTTGAAGTTAGGTAAAGAATCCCGTCAAAGAATGAATATGGTCAGAATAAATTCTTATAATGACATCACTGGCGCTTTCAAGATTTAAAATATAGTAAAAACATCTAGGTCTGGTTGATTGTCCCCTGTGGGTCAGTGGTCTAAGAGCTCCACCGGCTCTTGGTACCAATCCAAACTGTTCTTGTAAGTTAAGAATGGATATTCGCAACACCGAAAAAAAAATCTGGATTTTGGAGAATTTAGATATACTGACAAACCTCTCAGGAGAAGCTTCTGCAAATAAAAATGTTTTTAGAGTGGTGTCTAGGGGCTTATTGATACCACTTTACAAGTCTGTAATCAAAACGGTATTGCTTAGAACATTGGAACACAAAACCACAAAACCACACAAGAACAAACACAATTAAAAAAAGGATAGAACCTTTTAGCATCTTTGATGGCTACGGTCGTATAACTTTACGTATCATTTGTGGTCACTAAAATATTCGGGGAACACAATTTTATTATAGGATATCAAAAATCCAATATCTTACGAAATATCACTTCATGGTGCAGTATGAAATATTACACTTTTAAATTTTTTTCATCTAACTCATTGAACAAACTTGCTGAAACAAGTGGTACTGCGGTTATCACTGCTAAATACGAAAATATTTATTGTCTCGCCGGATTTATGTCTTGTAGAATAATTTTATGTATATTTCCTATTTTGTATGATCCAGGCGCGGGATAATACTTTACCTCGACTCATATCTTGATCAACATCTAAGCAGATAAGAGCACGAGTTCGAACGCTGGCTGCGATAATATATGTTCACTTTGCACCTATATTTTTAATGAAAGAATGACTTCACTTTTTATCCCCGCCCTATGGGTAGAAAATCCAACCCTTCATCAAATGACATTGGAGCCTGGGAACAGACAGAGTTGTGGAATCGTTCCTGAGAAGTACATGTTAATGGGGTTCAGCTTGAACGTATTTCAGTAATTCTTGTCTGAATTTAGTTAGACGTTGCGTATTTATCTTTATGTACGATATGGTCATATTATTTTCTTCGTCGAAGTGTTCAATTTTTATGTAATTTTTCGGCGGAGTACACTCCGGACTTCGTCGGGTGTCGGTGGTTCTGAGTTTAAAATCATTACTCAGAGCACATACTTGATTAGACTGGACATTTCTTACCTGTTTTTTTTTTTAATATCTTGGTTGCGTTGTTGTTGTACTTCCGAGTTCCCTACCTTGCATTGAGTTATCAAATGTTGTCTTTATTTATTCCACTGCTTCTGGTCATACTGTATTGTCTACAGATTTGAAAATTAGCACCTGTTCTCCAATAGACCTCTTCTAAAAACGCCTTTTTGCTTTTTGGAAAGAAAGTTTTTTAACACTTTTGCTGACTCAATCTGATGATCTTATTGATAAAATCTAGATTCTAGAGAATACATCTTTTTAGATGTTTGTAAAAAACATATTTTTAGATATTCTGTCTTGGAAAACGCAACTGATGTCATAAATTTATTTCCTTGTCATATTTTCTGTCTTGCATTGTCATTCTGACTATAATCTCTTCTTTATTAGAGTTGACTGATTTAGATGAGGGATGATATTTTACTCTGGCTCATATATCAGTCGGTTTTTCTTGAGACTGTTTTTTACGGTATATAAGCAGTGGCACATGGTGCTTTGTATTATCAGTGGACGATAATGGCCAATCATAAGTTATTTTTTTCTTTCATTAATTCTCCTATTTCTTTTTATTTGTTCACTGTTTGTAAGACTGAATGATCGAGAGTGTGAAATTTTACAATTTACGATCGGGACCACTTTCTCTACGTTGTACAAAAAAGATTTACAGTCCATAAACATTTTACAGACACTTTGTGCATCTGTGGCTCACAGCATACCGAAGATACAAAGCACCATACGTCACTGTGGGGTACATTTTTTTCCCAAGTTCTCGGAAGTTGAACTATTTATGGGATGTTTACTAACGTTACTTTGTCGTGCAATATGTAAACAGGCATCCACTAAGGGTACTAATATAGATTTGAATAGATATAAGCATTAAGAATAAACTGGGCTATGAAGATCAGGGGGAAAAGATTGGATGTCTTTTTAAAAAATCGAAAGTACGCCCACAGGAATTGAGCTGCGTCTTATATGATTGTGCATCTTGTATAAAAATACGATTATAAGAGAGGTGAGTTTTCCTATAAATCATCATCATCATCATCAGTCTATTAGTATCCGTCGTTGGACATAGACTTTCCTCAAGATTCGCAAGACCTCTCTATCAAGGGCATCGCAGAACCAGTACTTTCTGAGTTTATGTAGCTCGTCACACCATCTTACTTTCTGTCGGCCACAGCTTTGCATATATTCGATTACGATATCCAGCGGCTGTCTGACGTTCTTGTACCAGGTCCAGCCAATTGCTATTCGAGTTTTCCAACAGTTTCTATGATATCGCAGATTTCTGTCCCTTCTTTGATAGACTGTGCCTTATTATGATCTCTCTGTGCGAGGTTGAGCATGATTCACTTATCTGTACGTTGCATGCTTTTCAGTTTGAGGGTCAGTCTTTTGCTTAGGTTCCATGTTTCAGCTCCATATTTAATCATCAGTAGGACATATTGGTTGTATACCCTTCTTTATAGGACTGGTGGGATTATCTTGTTCATGAAAGCTGAGGTTACTCAATCGAAAGCTTCTCAACCCAGTGTGGTTCTCCGCTTGATTTCTTTCTTTTTCTAATTTCTCCTTCTTTTGATGACTTCACAGACACCTATGAACCAGACATCCCAAACTTCCCACAATGTCGGCATACTTTCAAGAGAATTTCTTTTGGACACATTACTTAAGTTTCGCTTTGGAAACCAATGTCATCCACGCAGTTCAACTGATTCAGGAAAAGATATAATCGAATATATTCAGTTTCACAACACATCCAGAGATTATCGTGTTGTATTACCACTTACGAAACGTATTTGTATGTGACAAAAAAAAATCGATGAGAAGCTTTTATGAGCTTAATAGCTCGTTGAATACTTGAGGACAACTCCCTAAAAAAAAAGATGAAAATAACATGCAAAATCAAAAGCTGTACAAACATGTGAGAGGAAAAAAATGCTAAATGACCAGCCCATTGCCATTTCAGTTACTATGATGTCTCTGACCCATGTTTCTGTATAATATACCGCCCTGTCGTGTGATTTCTCAATGTGTATTGTTGTGTATCTGTTGGGTAGGATTCTCTCCTGTGCACGTTACATGGTTCCCAGTTTGAGGGTCAATCTTTTTGATTAGATCAAATCCGTCAGCTCCACAGGTGACTATCGGGGGAATGCATCGGCTCATATCCTTCTTTTAAGGATTGATGCTGGACAAAGATTTGAGACGGAAAAAGAAAAGAGCTCAATTTTACACTGAAGAAGAAAAACGCTGAACAAAGTTTTTCCACAGCAAAAAATCTAAATCCGTTGTAAATTCAGTTCCCTATCTTCTTTCTATTGCTTTTTACAATCTCAACAGCCTTTCTTCAACTACCCAAATACAATTTGAATTCTCTGCCACTGCTACTCATGGCGTCTTTGTTTGAGGAGTTAACCCTTTTGAAGAGAGGGTTACGTTCCAACTGTATACTGATTGGCTTAGCTAGTCAAAATACCTCGTAAGGGGGGCTGTGATTGGCTGATCGATTCCACAGCTAAATCCCACATAAAACAATGCTTTTTTCCTGTTGTTTAATGTGCCAAAACATGTTTCACTTCAATCGATTATACGCCAAAGGGTCGCAATACAGTTTAGAAAGTTCTGCTAGAAATAAATCCATTCATACAACTACTGCTACGAAAACGACAGTGCCTCCAATATTTCTTTCAAATCTCAAAGAAAACAGATAGATTCATATCTTTTCCATGAGCTTTGGTGAAAACCGAACGCAAACTCTCAGCTGAATATTGAACTGATTCCATTCCACGTGTCGGTAATGATTTGGTTATCCGCCTCTCCAACGAAAGAAAAAATTCACTTACGGTGGGTATGGTTGAACAGACACCATTCTGAGACTTAACTTTCATTTTGAAACCAATAGAATCCCAACATACAGCAAAATATCAGCTGATACCATTCTGGGGTATATTTGAAAAAAAAATTCACTAAGACTGTCACTAAAACTATTAACATAGGTTTCTCCTGTTTTTAAGTCTGTCTGGCTGTCTGGTTGGTTGGTCGGTTGGTCTGGCTATGTACATAAGTATCACGGGTATAGGCCGTGTCAAAGAGTCTAGAGGGCTGAAAATTGAAAATTTACTCTGAGTTGAAAGACTGAGTTGAAAGACTGGAGATGATGTCTAAAGAAACTTTTTTTTGGAAAATACCCCATTTAGATAGTTTTTTTTCAATTAGGGGCCAATCTTCAACATAGGTTTATACCAAGTTGGTCCCTTACAACCAGTTGGGTTCACGGTTATCTTTCGAAAAATCGTCTTGTAGCGATCATTGCCCAACAAAAGGCGCAGGAAATAACTTTATCATTAATCATCTGTTTTTCCTCAAATTTTTAATTGATCACCCCCAACATGGTAGACATTAGCCTCGTGACGGTTTCCATTGGGTGACTAATCAGACCTGTTCTCTACTCAACTGATCATCTAATCTATCACGTTCAACACACCAGCTTATCGAAATAAATGTGAATGTAGACTTATTGTAGGATTGCTGGCTACTCAAACAATGTTTACATTCTTGGGAGACATTCGTCTTGTGTTGCATCATCTTTCATCTTTTCTTCTCAGATTTGCCAGACGTGTCTTGACAGCCGAAGAAAACTGGTTTGCTTTGTCACTCAATGAAAACTGTCAAGCAACCAGCGTATTTGGGCGGGTGGCATGTTAGGTGGGATCAAATACAAAAGAAAAAAAAATGAAAAAAAAAAAATGAGAAAAAAAGATTGGAAAAAAAAAAGGGTGATCAATGGAAAAGTTACTCCTCTCGCCCACCTTTGATAGGCGGTGATCGCCAAGGAAGTCGACATTTTTTGAGAGAAGAAGCATGAATGCTGCTGGACTCAAACAAAGGGATCAATTTAGCATACATTCACATTGGAAATTGAATCCCTTATAAAAACCTTTTGGAGGAATTTACAGTAAAAACAAGAAACGCTCTTTGTAGACATAATAAAGAGTGAACTTTTCAGTCTTCTAGATCTATTGGTGTGGTCTGTATACGTGATACATACACAGCCAACAAGCCAGTCAGAATGCCAGCCAACCAGAGAAATAAGCTAGGCAGACGAATGTAAATACTGTAGAAACCTGCAGACAGTTTGGTGACAGTATTGAATGACGGTTTTTAACAGATGACTTTTTCGAAGCTTTAAAAACGTTTTCAGCAGTTGTAATGAGAAAAATCAAACAGGAGCGACTGCTGCAGAGCCAAAACTCACTTTAACCCCTATTCCGACTGAAAGATGATTACATCAAGTTCTAAATGAATGATTATATATCTATATCTACCTATATATATGTTTGAGCGAATCTGCACATGAAATAATTATGCTTGGCCTCACATGGATAGACCACAAGACAGCACAGTGCATCTGGAAGAAGACAGGAGTCAGGGACATCATAGAATCCATTAAAAGTCTCAAATGGCAGTCGGCTGGTCATGTTGCAAGAATGACGAACAACCGATGGACATTGTGACTCACAACATGGATCCCCCGAGACCACATGCGCAACCGAGGCCGGCAAAATATTAGATGGAGAGACGAGTTAGACAAATTCAGAGAGTACTGGCTCTGCAACGCCCACAATAGAGAAGTGTGAGGAATCCCAGGGAAGGTCTATATCCAACGATGGATGTTGAAAGATTGATGATGATTTACTTATCAGAAATAATCTGTCTGTAGCTGTAATTTACGTATCCTCCCAATACTCATCTATGGAGCTGAAATGATGAAACTAATTAGGAGACTGACCTCCAAACTGAGAAGCATGCACCGTGCACATCAGAAAATCATGCTCAACTTCACATGGAGAGACTACAAGACAGCACAATAAGGGGAAATCTGAGACATCATAGAATCCATTAAAAAACTAAAATGGCGATGGATGGCCATGCTGCAAGAACAGCAGACAACCAATATATATCATAACTTGCAACAGGGATTCCAAGAGGTCAAATGTGGAACTAAAGCCATATGAGATGGTGAGATAAACTGGAAAGGTTAAAAGATATTGGCTCAACGTCGCCCACGATAGAGAAATTTAGGGAATCCTATGTCTATGTCCAGCGACTGACAATAAAAGCTAATGGTGATGATGATCTATATAATACATTTGCCCGACCATCTAAAGCGTGTCAAATTAGCTCAGTCAGTTAGACAACCTCTGGGCAATCTGTTGATCGTGAGTTCAAATCAGAGTGGGACCACGTGAATTTTGAATAATGGTTTATTCCCCCTAATTTCGATGAGGATTGTTCTCGCTATTCTAATTCTTGTTACAATAGAAAAATAACGTCAACCGAAGTGCTTACTTCGCCAAAGGGAAATATGAAAATTGATTGCGAAGATTCACATAACAGTTAACAGCAGTAAAAACGGATTCGGTGAACTGAGTTCGATATTTGGTCGAGGATGCGTACATTTACATCCTACAAATGTCCTTGGGAAAAGAGAAAATGTAGCTTTAGTTACATTTCTTTTTGGGCTTCCGTACGTTAAACTTATGGACTTCAGCTTTTTCGGTGGTCCCTAACAAATAAGCCGACCAATATCTTTCATGGATGATTGATTAGAACAGGTCAGACACTTGTATGTTTCGATAATACTTTTTGATGATAGAAAAGATAAATCTGAATTCATGTATCTGTTATTTCTCTATGAAATCACCAGAAGGAGAAGAAAACTAGTGAAGAATCCATCTTGGTTGACGACCTTTCGAGAGAGCAAACTAAAATAGAAAAAAACAAGAAAATTGCATCAGTCCTGAAAAGAAGAGTATAGACCAATTCATTCCCCCGATAATCACCTACAGAGTATTGCAGCTAACCAAAAAGATTGACCGTCAAACTGGGAACCATGCAACTTGCACAGGAAAGAATTAGACAAAATATCACATTGAGAGATCACACGACAACACAGTATATTAGAATATCAGAGATAAAACATCAGTAAGAGATTTCATAGATTCCATTAAGTACCTAAAATGACAATGGGCTGGTCATTTAGCAGGAATGTCAAACAACCGCTAGACATAATGGCTAAAAACTGTGAAACTATGGCCTAAGATGGCATGAGGAATTAAACAAGATTGGGAAGTACTGGCTCCGTGACACCCACGTTAGAGATATATGGCAATATTTAGGGAAGGTTTATGTCCAGCGACCGACGTTAAGGGGTTGCTGCTGATATGCTGCTGCTGATGGATGCAATAGGTGTCTTAAAGTTCTAAATAATTTGACACGGTTCATTGAAGAAAAAAATCAGGAAACTCCAATGGCGAATACAGAGTTGTCGAAGAATATGAATTTATGGTAATTGCTTTCCGCTTCATATCATTTAATCTCATTGAAGATTTTCATAATCGTCTTCCACTTTCGGATGGTGAGAAAATCTTTATCCGTGCAAAACCTGGCTTTTACAATAATGATTTTCATACGAGTATTGACGGCTAAGTATTCGCTTGCAAACGAATAATTAAAAGTGCGTTCAGTTCAGATTTTATGTTTGTTTTTTTGACTGGTTGTCCTGCTGGTTGGCTGGTTATCAATATATGTATGTATCACAGGTACAGGTCTCACCAAGAGAGCTAGAAGGCGGAAAATTTGTATATTCACCTCTTATTTTGTCTAGAAAAACCTTTTTTTTAATTCCCCCCTTGGATAGTTCAATTAACAGTGCAAATTTATGCTACCTTGGTCCCTTAGCTTGTGTCCGACAGTCTTTGGGAAATTCGATTTTTTCAGCGAACACTCCCCAACAAAGGGCGAACCTAAGTCCTAATTTATGATGTACTTTCCAGATTAGATTCTTACATCTGGTTTGCAACAGAATGCGAATGAATAATTGAGTGACACCACTTCGGGTGTAATATGATAGGTGGAACCTAAATAAGGATGCAAGGGCATTGTAATTTTTAGCAACACAATCAAAATAAATAAATCTGGCATTCTAATATCATATTCCCGGTTTACCCACTTATCAAATTTTCACTTTACGTCACTCTTTCGCTTTTACGAAAAAGACGAAAGCAAAAATAAAGTTCAGTATTTGTTTTGCAGCGAGGCGTTATAGATGTATCGGGAATTCTGTTTCTCTCCCTCCAATAACTAAGTCTTCTGTATCTCCTGACTTCTGATGTCTCAGCTTAACATATCATCTCTACTATTTGCGTGCCTACAGGACTAAACATTATTTTCCATGTAAATCAGTGGTAATTGCTTCTTGCTTTACGCATTTCCAGCTTCCAAAGGTTTTATAAGTGCAGCATTCGGGGATAGAGGGGAAACCTGTATTTTTGCTTAAGTTACGGGACTTTTTTCCCTGTTATATATGTCACTGTTATTGTTGCAGCCGTTATTAATCACCACTACCCACAAAAAACCGTTTTAAACACTTTTGCTGGGTTTAAGCTGTACATGAGTGCTTACAATCATAAATGTATCCAACTATGTATACATGTATCTGGAATTTACCTGGCTCTAACCGTTCACCATAAAAAAAACCTTTTCAATCTGTACACACTCTCCTAATTGAGCGGTGAAATTATTTTCTTTTAAATTTTCAAACCCTTCCCCATCACTAAGTTTACAGTAGACGGTTCAATGTACGTTATAAGATTGTGGTAAATTTACTGGATAAAAAGCTAAATTGACAAGATTTACACGGCTACAAAACTTGTGGTATAAATAAGCATAGTTCTATTTCATTCTAATAAATAAGTTAATAGATTTATACTAAAAATGATTTTTCATGATTTCCAATGATCATATCTATATCATGCAGTACATGTGTGTGGGATGTTTGTTTGTACTCTGAGATGTTGGGAACTACACATCATAGATCAGAAACAACGACATGTCCGAAATCTGCAGGTGTCAGATTACTTATAGCACACAGCATGCAAAAAAGGGAAAGAAATCATTGATTTATGTTGGGTCTACGTTCAAGCTCACAGAAAATAAGTCTCCTCAAATATATTTTTTCTCAATGTTTTTTTTCCTACCGAATTTTTTTTCAAAAACTAACCGAGTTGGATACATAAAATAAAACTACAAGTATATTTTGAATCATCATCATCTTGGATATTGTTTTCAACATTTATTTAAACCTTCTCACTTATTATTGGGGTAGATGGCAATGCTTAATGCATTCTTTTTTAGCGGTAATTCTTAGTCTCTTAATCAGTGCAGTTAAGCAACAGAGTGATAAGGGTCACAGGAAATAGAATCATCGGACCAAGATCAAACTCCGGATGAGGAAACGTTTATTTTCCTTTTAATTTCATATGCCTTTAATTTATATGATTTTCAAATATCATGGAAGTTAGTCAGTTTTAATGAAATGATAATCAGAGAGAACTCTATTTACAATGTAGTCATAATGCTAAGCTGGACCCTCACTTTAGGCCTATCAGAAGTCAACATCTCACAATCTGCCTGCAGCACGCATTTCAAGGTTGAATTTCGCTAAAACTAATTAGTCAAATATCTGGTTCTTCGTTTGCGTGCTCAGAAAACAAGTCCGTTAGAAATACTTTTTTTTCCAATTTTTGAAAAAAATCTCCTTTAAAACTATTGGAGTCAGATCTATGAAATTGAACTGTGGATATATTTTGAGTTAGCATCCCCTGTGATGTGTTTCATTTCATTATTTATTTGAATGTCAGGGGATTATTACTTAGAAAAAAATAATTACAAACTAATTAGTCAATTCAAAATTATGGCGATTCAATAGCCGAATGGTTGAAAGCTCAGAAATCAGCAGATCATAATTCGACTGAAGCCCCGATCTGAAGGTTGAATTTTATAAAAACAAGTTCGGCGATTTCTATGGGGTCTGCGTTCACGCTGTCAGAAAACAAGTGCATGCTCACGATTTTATGTTGTTTTTTTTTTCTTTGTAGCTGTAATTCACAGTCTCAAGACCATGACTGCTCAGTATTTGTGTATAGAAAACCTCGACAAATAGTGTTGACAGACTGAGTTCAATTTCAGATATAGAAAGTTTTTTTCCTCCTCTCAGTGTAATTTTGAGTGTGCCTATATTATATAAAGTGATGAATTTTAATTTTTCTCTTTGAATTTCTATACTTTCAATTTATTAGACCTCTGAACCTTCTGAAAATTAGTCTGATAAGAGAAAGGAAATGTTTCATGTTTCTATAACAAGATTCTAATGACTCGTTATGATTAACCATGGATGCGAATTTCTCTTTTCTCTCTGTGCTTATGCCAATTTGCTCAATTTTTGCGTTGATCTGTTCATGTCTGTCATGGGATGTGTGCTGGCCCAACCGGTGAGGTGTCATAGAGACAAAACAAAGGAATATTCGTAATCTGTAGATCACAATTTACTTACAATACACATATCAAGGTCGAAATTTTATCTAAACAATACCGTTGACTTTTTGGGCCGGAGGAAGGCGTCTGTGTTTGCGATCGCATTATAAAAACCCAGTGAGAGCAACGTTGGACCAGTGTATAGAAATACGCTGGATACAATCTACGGGCTGAGTTCAGGCCCGCTGGAGATTGTTTCACTTTTTTCCCCTCAGTTTTGGTTTCAATTCATTGGACCTTCTATTATCTAGAAATCTGTCAATTTACAGAAAAGATGTATTTGAAAGTTTTATAAGGGTGGGAGGTCTATTCACAATGTAGCCATGATACTGAACTGTTTTTTCACTTTCCATTCGTCATAGACGACCATAAACATGAATTTCTTATTCTATCAGTGCTAACACCAATTTAGCAGAATCCTTTTTAGAATCTAACCCTGAACTGACAATAAAACCTGTTTTCTTGGAGCACAAAAGTAACCCTGAATTGACACTAATCTGAATCCAAATATAACAATAGAATATTGGCGTAAATTAAATCATGTAATCTGCTTTAATAATCAACGCCAAAAATGACCATATGAATTCTCAGGTTCCAGAAAAATTAATCTTCGAGGTTTTAAGAAGGGCTACGCATGCCCTATCGATGATTTATGAAATCTTTATGAAATATCATTCGTTTCCCCTTATTGTCATGTTTATAGACCCCCCCCCCGGGAAACGCTGGGTATCTCAGCTAGTATGCAATATCAAACGACTTGTTCCTTTTTGTTTTGTTTATAAAACCTCAGCTTGTTATCAGTTCGATCTGGAATGAAACTCCCTCTTCCATATCTACAGATAATGATTTGTTATTCCTTGGAAATTCCTTCGTCTAAGAGGAACCTCTATATCATAGACTATTCCTGAATAAACAAATCAACCTATCCACGAGATTTTAAACACAATCACCCATCGTTTCTAAAATTGCTAGGTCGACTTTTCCATGATTATACAAGGTAATTTAATCGTTGTTCAGCTAAGCTACTAACGTCAAAACTCTTTGGGCAATAAACAGAGGTTGTATAGACAATCACACTGAGCTGCTAAAATTACGCAATCGACATTTCATGGTTATACAAGGTTATCAATTCGTTGTTCAGCAAAGCTATTGATGTCAAGGCCGGGTACTTCTGCTAGTTGTTGCTAAAATCACAGGACGTGGATTTCACATGAAATCGACTTTCACACGAGTACACACGGTAATTTATTCATTATCTAGGAAAGTCACAGATATCAAAACGCATCTTGCATGGATGATTGATTAGAATAAGTCTAGCCCTTGTGTGTTTCATTCATCATTTTGGAAAATAGATATGATATATGTGAATGAACATATCAGCCGTTTAAAGTGATTGGTGTCGCAAATACATTAATTTTGAAATAATTTGAAACGGTTTAATTGGGAAACGGGAAACTGAGATAAGAGAAGAATATAGAGTTCTCAAAGGAAGCAATATTGCTTGCTCAAAGATTGATTTAGTACGTGTCAAGGTCAATGAACCTCGTCAAGGGAGATTGTGTACTTTTAAACTTATAGCAACACAATCAAAACTAGCATTCAAAGGGAAATCATGAATCAACACCATCCATATAAGCACATTCTGGGGTCCCCAATTAAAAGAGTTGGGAGAAAATGAGTTAATTTTACTTTACTCGCCTTTTATTGAGTTGTTTTCACTAAAAAAGGTTTGAATTTCGGATAAAACACCAGTGGCAAAAACTAGTGACCAACTTGACATGAATTCAAATTGCATATTGATCCCCCAATAGAAACCTGTTTAGGAAAAAAAAAATTTTTTAAATTCCTTACGCATTAAGAGGAGTGTGTGTTTGTGTTCGAGCAAAATTTCTACTATGAACAGTCAAGGCCAAATGAAGTCTTAATTGATAGACACATAGATTGGTACATACATAAAAATATCCGAACACATGAATTACCTAAATCCAGCAACCATGATTAAACCAGTCAGTTGTAGGTAGCGGGGATTAAATGGAAAGTATTCACACTGCACATACTAAACCGTTCACTAAATAGATCCAATCCTCCCAAGATTTTGATCACGTCCTCCTTAACTGTAACCCGCTCATTTAAATTCACTGAGAACCTTTGGAAATATTGAGTGAACAAACATGAGAAAATTCATGAATTTATTAAAAAAAAGGAAAATATCTCTCGATCGTTGGCTAGAGTAAACATATGAAATCTAACATATGGTACCTAAGAGGGGACAGTTGTAGTCGTAGCCGGCAAAGGGCACCATTTCTAACTACCCAATCAAAATGAATAATTAATTGCAATAACTCATATTACAGACATCTGTTTCTAGAAAAAATCACTTTACTCCACTTTTAGCTTCTAGAGTTCGTTTTAGCTTTTAGAGTTCGTTTTGCAGAGGAGGTTATAGAAGCAGCATGCACTTTCTTCTTCTGTCTCTTATATCCCAGTCACTTGCACTTCAGACCTTGCCAACCACCAAGTACTCAGCTCAACATATCACCACATCTATATATATCAATTATTGCTCCTCACTTCAGTTTACAGAAGGTTTTTACATGAACCGTCACCTCTCAGATAGCAGGTAAACCTGTATTGTTGCTAAAATTACGGGACGTGACTCTTACTTGAGATCGACTTTTATACGAGTATAGACAGTAATGTATTCATCGTTATGTAAAGCCTCCGATGTCAAAACTATCATCTTGTGACCCTATCTTGCATGGATTGTTGATTAGAACAAATCAGACCTTCATTAATCTCGCCCATCCTTTTTGATGATTCGTAATATTGATCAGGCGTATCTTGGAGAAGGCATGAATCAGAATAAATTGACACTAAAAAAGTTTATAATAAACCGTAATTATGTAAATTAGTGGAGTATTTTGAAAAGAGGACTTTTTTCTCAGAAATTGAAAAAAATGGTGAAATTAGAATTCTATTTCAGCTTCTGTGTTTAAAAAAGATGTGTCATTATTTTATTGAAGTAAAACAAAAGCATTTTCTTGATTGATTGGAGACAAATATTCTGAGGGATTCATTATTCCACTGGAGGTTGTCAGCATCTTTTTTTTATAACGATTGTTACGAAGGATAGTGAACCCGAATGACTTGCACTAAACCTCTTACGAAAGGCATGAATAGGAATTAATTGAAGCAGGAATAAAGTTCATGATTAACAACGATTCCCATATTGTAATTATGGAAATTAGTGGAGTATTTCGGAATGCAGATTTTTCCAGGAAATACAAAGAAATTATAAATTGGGATTTCATTTTAGCATCTTTTTTTCCCAAATTTATGTTCATGCTAGAGAAAAAAGTAAAAACAGAACTATTTCAAACTGGACACGGAGTTCAGAGAGGAACATAGAAGGATTGGTGAGAAATCTTCAAACCTTTACTGAAATAATCTGTGTCCACTTTGCACTATATCACTTAGGAAAGGCATGAATAAGAATAAATTGACGCCAGAAATAAGTTCATGGTCAACGATAATTCCTATGCAATAATCATTTAAATTAATTGAGCATTTTGAAAACAGGATTTTTCCAGAATATCCAAAGAAATTGTAAAATCAAAATTCCATTTGAGCCTCTATATTCAAAGATATATATCGTTGTATTATTTAAGTAAAACAGAACTTTTTCTTGATTGTTTAGAAACAATAATTTTAATAGATTCAACATTCCATTGAAAGTTGTAAGCAGTTAAAAAAATGATTACTACAAAGAATAGTAAAACCATGTGATTGCATGAATTCATGATATGCAGTAACTTACGCAAGGCTGGATACTTGTGCCAGTTATTACTAAAATCACAGGACTCGAATTTCACAAGAAATCGACTCTTACACGAGTATAGACAGTCATTCATTCATCGTCTACGAAAGCTGCTGATGACAAATCTAATATCCTGGGAACTTATTTTGCATAAATGATTGATAAGACCAAGCCATTCACTTGTGCGTTTCACTCATCTTTCTTGAAAATAGTCAATATATTCGTGAAGGACGTTCTAGCAGTTGGTGCCCTGAACACATTATGTTTTGAATAATTTGACTTTGTTTAATTGGAAAATAGGAAATTGAGATCAGAAAGGAAATGTCAAGTTGTCAGGGATTTGTGTCAAGTTCAAGAAGTCTTGTTCAGGTTGATGAAGCATTTTTGAAATTTGATTCCCAGAGTAGCAACAATATCAAAAGTAGAACACAAACTCCTCTACCAACACCGAGGGCCATCAAAAGCGTGAGATGCCACTGGTACATCACACCAAAGCCTTTAGGCCCAAAGGGTCTACATGATATGTCCATATCAATGTGGATTAATCGATCTTCCATCTCCAAAGAATTTAGCATGACTTACTAAAAGGGTTACAGTATGGTTAAATGACGGGTGTGTTTGTGCTGAGTGTCCGGGTCTCGAAACAGCTTGGCCCCACATTATGAAATTGCTCTCGATCACGAAAATTCCTAGATCCACCAAAAAACTTGATAATTTTTTTCGTATCCAATGGCTCTTTCTTGTACAAAATTTCACTAAAATTGATCAGGAACTTTTGGGGATACCGTGCACACAGAGAGAAAACACGAGGTAATGAATATACCTCTTCAACTTCGTTGGCAGTGGTAAATGAATAAAATAAAAAAAAAAAAAAATACACAAATATACCCCGCTTTTCGAATGTTTGGTTTATATCACCTTTCCGCTTTCACGAAAAGGACAAAACCTTGTAAAGGGACAGTGCACACTGTCTTCCTCTATATCTTCTAAACCCCAGTCTCTTGCACCTTTCTTTCTCCTAATGTCCTTTTACTCAAGTGGCTGTGACTGGTTATCATGGGACACTTCAGGGGTTCCGAACAACCATTCTTTATCTATCCTCTTGGTCAAAATAAATATAATCAAAATGATCTTTCTATCATCCCTTTGGTACGTAAAAATGGTCACTCTGTTCCTTTGCGGCTACAACCGTCTCAGAAGCCTTTGTGTAGTTTTGATTCTTTTGAAGTTCCGAAAACTTCGACATGTATTTGATAATTTTTTGGCAAGCGCTACTGCTCTCACAAGCAACTCTTTCTTTTTTCTTGATCCCAGTTCCAGGTTTTCCAATAAAACAAAGTCAAATTATGTAAAATATAATGTAGGTAGGGCACCAATTACTTTAGCTGACAGGTGTGTCCATTCAAATATATATCATCCATCATAAAAATGATGTGAGATACTTACAAGTAACTGACTTATTCTTATCAATCATCCATGCGAGAAATATCACAGGATATTACACATGTCATCGGTAGCTTCTCTTAACAATGAATAAATGACCGTCCATACTCGTGTAAAATATTGATCTAAAGTGAAATTCTCTATACTTTGTACCCATCGTTTTCAAAAGTTGCTGCAAATCGTCAGTTTGTGCAGTATGTCATTCTATCAGAAATGTTGCCACCAAGAAATTGTAGGACGATGGTGAGGGGCATCTAGACCTTGTAGGATAGTCAAAGGGGACAATGGTAGGGCTTTTTTGACCGAATCCTTTCTTACAGGGGCCAGTCGCCATGTCCCCAAATGTCAGCTGTGTTGTGTGCGTATTATACTTCCACCGACATCGTTGAAGCGATCTTCCGGAAAGCCTGTTGTGATCAGATCCGGTCGCTTGGAAAACATGATAACAAATCTACGAGAAGAAAAAAAAGTTGCATCTTTGAAGCGATGTAAACTGGTTCCATATTGAGAATAAAGAATCAGATTATGACTCTAATCCATGATTTGTTTTCACGTATCTCTCTCACTTGATGGTTCCAACAGATAAAACGCTGCATTTTTCATATTGCATTCAATACAAACGATGAGCAAAATTCTGTTGAAGTTCTCTGATAGACTCAACACGACATGCTGGTCTGTAAGGCCAGGGGCGAAAAGCTATCCATCCCAACTTGCAGCTCTAAAATCTGTCCCTCTCTCTTCCTAAATGTTTACTATTCCTCTCTCTCTCTAGACGCTTGAGTTGATGTATACATGTACATGTTTCAACGTATATGTGTGTGTCACTCATAACATAGATACACGCAGACGCATAAGTTCACACAGTTTCTCTGGTATCTTATAACCCCTGTCAGTACTGATCCCTGAATCGTCCCTCCACTGGTCATCGATCTTGAGGATGAGGTCAGCAGCTGTTGAGCTCTGACTCCATTCATCTTCACACGGGAAAGGGATTGAAACTCAACAACAACACACACATACAATTTTGACGTACAAATCGCTCTCAAAATGCTAACCTTCTGCCTCACATGCACTTTTTACGTAACACAACCAAGAAAAAAGTTGTTTTTTTTACTTTTATAAGACATATATTTTAAAGGATGAAAATTCCCAATTCACAATCTGTTAAGATTATTTGTGAAAATCCGCTTTTCAAAATACTCTGCTAATTTGCATAATTACCGCATGAGAAGTCTTGTTAATCATGAACTTTTTTATAGCATCAATTAATTCCTATCCATGCTTTTCTCGAAGGATTCAGTGCAAATCACAGATTAACAATTCTTTGTAGCGATCGTTATAAAAAAGATACTGACAACCATCAAAGGAATGTTGGACCCATTAGAATTGTTATTTCCAAACAATCAAGAATTTTAGTTTTGTTTTACTTAAATAAAACAGGAGAACATTTTTTCAAATATAGAAGCTCAAAGGAAATTCCAATTTTTTAAATTTCTTTGAATTCTCTGGAAAAATCCTCTTTTCAAAATACCCAATTGATTCAAATAATTACTGCATAGGGATTCTCATTAGCCATGACCTTTTTTTTCTTGCGTCAATTCATTCCTACTCATGCCTTTCCCAAGTGATTGAGTGCAAAGTGGACACAGATTATTTCAGTAAAGGTTTGAACATTTCTCACCAATCCTTCTATGTTCCTCTCTGAACTCCGTGTTCAGTTTGAAATAGTTCTGTTTTTACTTTTTTTCTCAAGCATGAACAGAAATTTGGAAAAAAAAGATGCTAAAATGAAATCCTGATTTATAATTTCTTTGTATTTCCAGGAAAAATCTGCATTCCGAAATACTCCTCTAATTTACATAATTATAAAATGGGAATCGTTGTTAATCATGAACTTTTTCCTGCTTCAATCTATTTAAGCAAGAGTTTGAACTTTGCTCACCGATTCCTTTGTATTCCTTTCTGAAATCTGTACCCATTTTTTTCAATTGAACCAAATCAAATTATTTAAAACTAAATGTATTTGATATATCAATTGATTTAAATGAAAGATGCTCTGATTAAGATAAGTATTGTCCATCACCAAAAATGATGAGCAGATTTGACAAGATCTTGATTTTGAATCAGTCGTCAATGCCAGATAGGGTCTCAAGGAGATAGTTTTGGCATCGATAGCTTTCCATAATATGGCGTGAAGTGGTGCGCCATTGGCATAAACTTAAATGAAAAAGATGTTTGAACAATTGTATTGATGGTGTTACATTGCATCGTTGGAGGTTGGTGTGATACCTCGCTTTTTAAGAGTTTGCTTAACGCCACCTTCCCGCTTTTTCGATAGAAAAAAAGCGAGCTAATGTGGGGGTAATGTGCACTGTCTTGTTCTCCCTCCTGCTCCCAAGTTTACTGTGCCTGTTGCTACACGAACCTTCGATGATTCAGCCTAAGACACTTGTTCCCCGTTTTATGCCATTTCAGCTTCTGAAAGTTTTTTTTTTTTCATTATTGAAGCTCTTCTTTCAAATGACAGGAAAATCTATATCTTAGCTAGAATCAGGGGACTTGACTTTTACATTAAGTCGACTTTTACACGAGTAAAGAGGGTAATTAATTCATTATGGGGAGCAACCAATGTCAGAACTAATACCTTGAGACTCTATCTTGCATCGGTGATTGATTAGAACCAGTAAGACCCAAATAAGTTCTATTCATCCTTCTCGATGATAAATCACGTATATATTTGAATGGGCACACCTACCATCTAAAGCAATTGGTGTCCTAAATACATCAAGTTTCAAATGATTTGACACGGTCTAATCGAAAAATAGGAAACTAGGTTCCAAAAAGAATATATAATAGTTCAAGAAAGCAGAATCTTTTACAAAAAATCAATTAAATGAGTATTTAGTTCAAGAAACCTTGTCCAGCTCAATGATATACTTTTTAAGATCTCATTCCAAGATTACTTTTTTTCACTGGAAGGAATACAATCCAAACCATCCATAAAATTCTTGTTGGGGGAGATCAATTAAAAAGTTAGAAAAAGGGATGATTAAATAATGTTACTGCTCTCGCCTTTGGTTGGGTAGTTATCACTAAAAACGTCCGAATTTTTGAAAGCACAGACTAATGATACATTTATATAAATCCACATTGCATATTGATCATCATCATCATCAGTCTTTTAGCGTCTGTCGTTGGACATAGACCTTCCCCAGGATTTGCCACACTTACCTATCATTGGCGTCGCGGAATCAGTACTTCCTGGACCTGTCTAGCTCGTCTCCCCATCTAACATTTTGCTGGCCTCGGTTGCGTCTGTGGTCTCAGGGGATCCATGTTGTGAGTCGTGATGTCCATCGATTGTCTGCCATTCTTGCAACATGGCCAGCCCACTGCCATTTGAGATTTTTAATGGATTCTATGATGTCCCTAACTTTTGTCTTTTCTCAGATGCACTGTGCTGTCTTGCGGTCTCTCCATGTGAGGCCCAGCATTATTCTTTCATGTGCACGTTGCATGGTTCTCAAATTCCATCATAAAACCTTTTTTAGGGGAATTGAGTGGAGGGTGTGTGCAAAATTACAAATTTCTACTCTGAATGGTAAGGGTCGGGTGAAGTCTAGATTGATACATACATGAGTGGATAAAAAACATAAATGTCAGAACAGAGCAACAGTGATCAAACTTGTCTGTTGTGGATTGCAGTGATTAGATGGAAAGCACTCAGAGAGCGCATATACCTACCAAAACTGTACACCAACTCTACCGGAAGAAATTTCTAGGATCCTCCCCGAAATCTGAGTTTAAATTCTCCATGGCCCACTATTCCACTGGATTTCATTTAAATTCACGGAGAACTTCTAGAGTTATCGTATAGATGAATGCATGAAATATAAAAAAAAATGAATAAATGAAAGAAATGTCTTTTAATCAGTGTGTGAAGTTAATAGATAAAATTGAGGAATGACAGGTATCCCCGCTTTTTACTTCTACGAAAAAGACAAAAGTGTAAACAGCGTTCAGTTTGATCAAATTTGCTCGAGTATGGACGGCAATTTATTCATTAATCGGAAAAGCTGCCGATGTCAAAACTAATATTCTGTGAGACCATATCTTGCATGGATGATTGATTAGAGAGGGTCACGCTCTTGAATGTTTCACTCGTCCTTTTCTGTGATAAATAACGTGTATGTGAACGAGCACGTCTTTCATTCAAAGCTATAGGTGCCCTAAATATATTGAGATTTAAATAATTTGACTGTTTAATTGAAAAATACGAGAATGAGGAGAATACATTGCTGTTTAGGAAACCAATATCCCTTGCATAATGATTAGAGAGTAATTAATCGTTCTGATTGATAATGTACTTTTAAAATTCTATTCCAAGATTAACTTTACGTTTAGCAGCACAACAAAACAAAAACAAAAACCTTCCGAAACGATTATCAAATTTCGAAAAATACAAAAAATCGATTAGAATAAATTGAAAAGTTAATATCGGAGCCTTGATAAAATAATTAATCGCTCTATTTTTCATTTTTGTATATTACATTTTTTGGCTTTTACGCGTTAGTTATACTGTCTTTCCCGTTTCAACGATTTTTACAGAGTATTTTGGAACTTTCTGTCGAGATGAAATATTACTATATGAAAAAGGTTGAGTGTATTGACTGCAAAGTGTCCCTACCAGTCGGTGAAAGTTGGTCTTAGTTTGTCCAGTTAACAACTGTGGTATATACTGGTAGATAAGTTTTTAGCTGAGGTTATTTTATAGAAAAATTAGAAAAGCACAAATCTTTGTGGCAGGTACTATTACCCAGTCTTTAGATATCTCTGTGTCCGGGAAGCATTTGAAATGGTTATTTTTTAACGTTTCATAAGTTTTGAGGGTTTTCAATGATTTTCATTTGCTTCTTATTCAAGTGAATGATAACAGTTTGGAAAGTCGTCCAAGTGCTACGTACACTCGTAATTTATATTCATTGTCACCTATCATTGGTACAGCAACTATTAAAATAATAAGACCTCATGTAGTTGTGGATTCACTATACTACGTATGTAATTTGAGCCAAACTGCGTTGGATAGATCGGTCAATGTAAGACCACCAATCTTAAGCGACGTCAGAGGGTGACTATCTGGGAATACAGGGATGTATTGTAGGCAGCAACAAGATTGTTCAGCAGCTGTCTCAGTCATCACACGGCCGCTGATCGACAAAACATCTTGCCAAGCTCGGACTGGACGGAGCATCTACTTTTTCTCAAGCACACACTTCCCCATGGTGACACGTGGTAGTGTTATATCCTAGGGACCTCCATACTCGTAGTGGCAAAGATCAATTAAGCAAATGGATTGCTTTTATCCTAGGGCTCTATAATTCCATCGTGTTAAAGCAACGTGTACTACACCACTTTGCACCCATGCAATTTGTGTACGATCAAGTCTATTAAGTTGGAGGCTGTTAAGTAATTTCGAGTAATGTTCAATTCTGAAGAGTAATTATAGCAGTTGTCCATGCTAATGAAATACCCGAACATGTTTGGTTGAACAAGGGTTAAACTCTCGTCATTCATTAAGATCTAAAGGGTAAATAAAACAGTATTCATTCCTCCATACAATATGATTCCGAAACTACGAATAACATCAAAATACTAAAAACTGCCACCTGAGGTTTAAGGCTCCTAAAAATTAACACCGGTTGTCTACATGAGTACATAGCGTAGTGGTTAGAGAATTAGAAAGCATTACTGCAAGTAATCTAATGGTTCTGGGTTCAATCCCAGTGTGAGAAAATAATAATTCGAAGAGCGGTCTAAATACTCCCGTCGGTTAAATAAAGTGCTTGGTTCGTTACTTCCCCCACATCTACCAGATGATACTTGATGTAGGCCGTAGAGTACAACAGCTGAAACGTTGTATGATAAAGAAGCAAGATGAGGATATGCCGAACAATAATGGAGATACGAATCTCACCCCAACCCCTTCATTGGTGGTTCCTGCGAATGGGACGAGAAAACTTTTGAAGAACAACTCGGCCTGAGTTCAGCTTTTACAGAGGGTTGGATTTGTCTTCAGTTTTTGTGTACGTCACTGTGCTAATGTGACTACTGAATGATGTCACTGGATTTTAATTTGGTCATTGTCATTGAATTTAATCAAATTCAAAAGTGATACATTAAAAAGAATTCAGTACTCATCATAAATGTTTGAATCAAGAAACACGTGTTAAGCGATTTCTCTCCCAATATTTTAGTATATATATATATATATATATATATATATATATATATATATATATATATATATATATATATATATATATATATATATATATATATATATATATATATATATATATATATATATATATATATATATATATATATATATATATATATATATATATATATATATATATATATATATATATATATATATATATATATATATATATATATATATATATATATATATATATATATATATGAGCAAGCTTGGCTGTTTTACTAAAAGATGAACAAAACAGAATTCAATCCTCCGTACAATATTATTCAATAACTACGTGTCCCATTCCAACTCCTTTATTAGTAGTTCCAGAAATAAAACAAGTTCACCCGAGTTGAGAAATTGGATTCATCATCATTTATTTTGCGTACGTAACTCTTATTCAAGCCGGCATGACGTCACGAGTCAATGTTATGACAAACGAAAATAAACTTAACACTCAACAGTGGGAGTTTGACAATATTTTTCATAACAGAAATTCAATGTTTACAAAAAAAAAAAAAAAATAGCTAGAATTTACAATCGCGTGTTGACACAACATGACGTCATGGCGCCACTCTTTCTTTTCCCCTCTCTCTTTTACTTGCGTCTTAAATTCAAAAGTCTTAAATTGCAATGTGTGACAAATTGATAGGAATGAAGTCAACTCTCGAGGTTTAAAAACAACTTTGTATACGGTCCTGGTTGGCCAAAGTACTGTCAAAAAAATTTTTCTTTCAATTTTTGTCTCCTTACTGACAATCCATACACGAATGACTCCGTCATTTTTGACGGGTATGAACTAATACTAGTATGTTCTTTTGTTTGTTTCAGGTTGTCTGACGTTCAAATTGTGTCAAATTTGACGTTAGAATAAACTTAGGAAAAACGTTGCAAACTGCAAGCGGGAGAGAGAAAGATATATATATATATATATATATATATATATATATATATATATATATATTCTACTCTGTGATACTACAAGAACACAAGTCAAACCAGTCACTGTGTCTAAATCCAACACAAGTTTCAGTGGACAGGACATTCCAATAAATGATCCTGAATCCAGCACCAGTTTTCATGGACAACACATGTCAAAATCGCAAAGAGAGAGAGAAAATACCAAGAGAGTTCCCGTTACTGCACAAGAGATGTATTTCTTATTCATAAAAATGATTGATATTACGCTTGCTGTGTTTTATGCAATAAAGACAATTGAACAGCCAAAAAGAGAAATATCTTCTGTTGTCTTTTATGCTGGCTGTATTTTTAGAGAATCTGTTGTAGAGGCCCATTTTAGTTCTGATGCCTATAAGGCCTTGTTGTTTAGAAATGATACGATAGCCTTTTGGTTATGAAAGAAACCCTATTATTGGGGCCATTTCAAAAGTTAATTGATAGTCAGATAATATGTATCGTAGTTTTCACATGTGTGTTTATCGAAATGAAAAAAAAGCTCACTTTATCTGCAAATAATTTTTCTATGAAAGTGCTGGTGAACGGAGAGTCATAGTTTTTTAATTTTACAAATGAATTCAAATCGGCGAATTTTTATCCAAACCTGCAGTACGTCTCACCAGTTGGCAACCTGTAAATGTTGATGGGTATTGTGGAAGCAGATGGGGCTTCGGTTTCAAAAAGGTTAGAACAGACCATAGCAATATCCCTTAGATGTAATAGGTCAGTCGACAGAAACTTACATAAGAGATTTGTACTAGCGAAGCTAGTAGGATAAACTGAGTGTTCTCAGGAGCTCCAGAACCTGAAGTAATGGGAGCACAAGGACGTTTTAATGGAGTTAAGACAGCTTGCAAAAACCCAATAGCTGTGCCAACTACAGAATATATTCTCCAAAATATCTCATCAATAACCGATGGAGCCAGTTTTAATACTGGAGAAGGAAATTATCTGTAGGCGTATTCTGGTTCCATTGACTCGTAAATCTCGAAACTTAAAACCTGGTGTGCTGTTAATCGATTGCACACTGTTAACTTAGAAGTCAGCCACGGATCAACTTTCTGAAGTAAGCCACTTGAGGCAGAAAGCAAGTGGATTGTCAGCGTTTTTTCCCACTTCTTTGGTCTGGGAACTCCACAGATGAAAGAATCAGCCCTGACAAATGATGTGGTACGTCTATTCTTTCCAAAAGCATTTGGAGTGAGTATCCATTTTCCCTGATGAATCATCTTCGAGGATCATGTCATGCATTGGTAGCTTATATGCAGCAGTCTGAAGAGAAACAAGTTGAACGATTCGAAACTCTCTCGACAAGAAAAAACAAAACAGAATTAGAAATGTATGCTTTTAACCTGATATGCTAGCAGTATTCGTAAGATTTCATAAGAAAAAAACAACCTGATAATAATACATATATCTAGAGATCACACATACAAAGACAAGTATTGAAAGCCTCCAGAAGACACCTCTTTCGGGTGTTTGGTTGTCAGGTCTCAAAGAACAGTCACGGCTAATCGAACATGATTGAAGACCCTTGTATATGCTGAAAAAATTAAGCTAAGTAGTGATACACCAAGTCAGAGAAGGGTCATCATCTTTCTGTTAAAGATGGATGTGATTTATTGGCAATCGGAGTTGAGCTCAGAGAAGCACAAAAGAAGCCGTAACTCAAACGTTTAGGAATTACGAATAACTTTTGGGAATTTTGGTTTCCTTTCTCAACTTTCAAATGGATAAAAAGCTAGAGGCAGTCCAGAAACGTATGTGTCTGGGTTTATATCTTTTGGCTTCCAGCTTGGAGTACAAGGATTTTATAGAATCATGGTTATTCTCCATTCTAACGTCATTAAGGAAAACCGGCCAACTTTTAGCTGCAGGTGGGAACTTTGATACTTTAGTCGGAATCTATGCTGTAGTTGTAAAGCCACATTCAGCAAATGTGGGGAGTGTTATTCCCTGAAAGGCATAGAGCACTCAAGAATGCCATTAGAGACAGAGACATCAGTTCTACATTTATTACAATATGCCTTCACACCCTGCTATTCTCATCTGACTCTTCACAAAAGCACGTCGAACAAAAGAATTTACTAAGACAGAGGAATATAATAACTTTGATAGTGTATTCTCTGAAGCGCTGAAAATGAATGCTGAACGAGTCTTGACCTACAATCAGATAAAGTTGAACTGCCACTCAAGAAATGAAAGCAACATTGTTTAAGATTCTTGAATTGATGAAAGTTTTACTAAATTAGCTATCTTTTATCACGTAACGTATTGCAAAGAAATGTAAATTACTGCATAGGTCAGCATAGTTTTAGATGTTTCAGATCTTTTAAACATCCTTTGCCATGTAAACTCATGATGAATTTGACACCAAATATAAAGTAGAATAATATTCAATATATATATATATATATTGCATTGCAGCATTATGGCCATGCATTTGCTTCTTGTTTCATTGTATGCAATCGGAGTTTTTATTATGAATTTCAGAACTACAAAAAGAACAGATTTAGATCAGCACAAATTAATTCCAAACTCCTTAAATTCCTATTGCACGTTGATATAAACCCTACCTTTTTGGTTTATGATATTTGGTCTTCGACCTTTCGCAAGTACATAAATTGCACAAATCCTATGTGGGCTTTTGAAATGTGTGCGCTGAAACAATGTTTGGTTATTTTGGAGAATGCAATCTTAAACTGAAATAAAATCTGAAATATGAAGCACTAAGAACTATTTTTATGGCTTTACAAATAGTGAATAAGAATTGGAAATCCGAAAAATTGTTAAAGTCATTCAGACAACGATTTTATTGCAATCCATAAGAAATACTTGAAAGAGTGTTGGGTGTTTAAAGAGAGCTGCAGTCATGTGATTCACAGGGAGAGCCTCCAGGAAGCGTGTAATGAGAGTCGGAGGATATTCAGGAAATCTACTCCTTGAAATACGGGGTGCAAAATCTTGAAAGAGCATCGGAGATATAAAATTTTGATGGCCTGAAATGGTAGCTCATGGAATGAACAAGTTTTAAAAAACATTAAAAACGAAAAAAAAAAAATCTCCCACTTGCACTTAATTTTCAATCGAACAATTTGTTATAATCCATCCACAGCTTGCTATTCCAGTCAAAGGTCCACTGAAGTCGCGTCTGTAGTTGCCAGCATCTCACGATGCTGGAAGAGCAATTGGATGTCTTTGGTTTGGGTTTAGAATTTCTGTCTTGTATACAGATTGCCAACTCTGTTTTACTATTTATTCATAGTACGGAGGAAGAGAAGATGGATTCATGTCTTTCCCAATGGCGTTAGTACGTTGTGAACGCAAACTGTCTGAATAGAGGTTCGAACTCTGTTCACCGATAACATTTTCTATGTAAATAACAATTTTGTCACTTGCACCCCTAAACGATGGTTTATAGTACTTATCAAATCACTAATGACCTGCCTGACAAATGTATGTGTGAAAATGTGTGTGGATGCGTGAATGAATGTGTGTCTGTGAGAGAGGGTAGGTGTGTGTCCCCGGGGCGCCCTTGTCACATTTTCAGGGTACAGCCTTGAACCGTAGGTATCATCTAAAAAGTGGGTTTTTTTAAGTCACTATATTCATCGTGTACCACAAAATCCGAGTGCTGGTATTTTTTTAATTTTAGATAAAAGATCTACTTTTTAAAGATAATTTTGGATTATCTTTAGCTAATTACCTCTGGTACATGCGCGGGATACAGTGATTGGTTCATTCGAAGCATGGATATATAATTATTCTTTCTGAATGTTTCCTGAAATGAAGAATCGAGAAGCATAGCATGTCCTGATCAGCACTTCTGAGAATTGGTGGAGAACAAAGTTGCAATTCACAAGACATTTATCACGCTGAACATAAAAACATCAGAGTCTTTACAAGAAATGTTGATTAAATGAGTCTGGTTTTGTCGAGGTGGCCGGCGATCCGGTCTTCTCTTAAATCACACAACTTCAATACATTAGAACATTCAACTCGGAAAAGACAAGAAAGAGTTTAAGCTAGTTTAAAGGTGTCTCCATTAATGGAATAATATGAACGCAAAAGCCAAGGGGAATAAAAACGGTCTGTTTATTCAGTTGATAGAAACTGTCTTTGTTGAACATGCTGTTTGGGGGGTGATCAATTGAAAAAAAAAGAAAAAATAGAGGATCAATGAATAAGTTACCTTTTTTTTCTTTTTGTTAGGCTGAGTTTGCTAAAAAGTTCGAATAAAAAAAACCCCCAAAACCCTAAAACATGCGTTGATAGGATTTCATACGTCCATCTTGAATTTGATCTTTTCCGACTGCGTTTATTGTCCCATGAACACCAAACGTTATCCTTTTGCTCAATTTGTTTCGTTTTTTCTTACTAAGTGTCCAGCCCATATCCATTTTGGTGACTCAGTTATTGAAATGATATATTTCATCCCAGTCCACCCACTGATCAAAGTTGATCTGATTCTATCTCTTAGAGTAATCTCCAGCATTGCTATTTCCATAGCTCTGTGATCGGTTCTAAGCTAGTTTTCAAACTGACTCAAATCTGAAGAAATTTACGTTCACTAGTTGCCTACGGCGCTTCGTATCTTGGGTGTGGTCTGTGGTACGGATGCACAAAACATAAACATATTTTAATATCCGTAAAATGCAATGGGTACTTGGAGTCTTTTGGACACAATGTTGGGAGGGTGACCTCGATTGCACAAATCGGAGAAACAACAGACAGAATCCTTATCGTTAGCGGACAATAATGTCAAATCAAAATTGTGTTTCCCTGGCAATAATTCTCCGATTTTTCTTCGTTCGACGTTTGTAAAATCGAATTAGCAAAGGTGTGACACGTTACAACTGATAATCGGGATCATCTTCCTTACATTGTACCAAAAAGGATTTTACTGTATGTTGCTTTTCACAGACACTAGAATATTTTTTACGCTTTTGTGCATTCGTATCGCAGAGCATATCCTCGATACAAAATACAATACGTCGCTGATTGATCCATGTTGACAGTTCTGGTTGACTGTATCGAAGAGAAAAATGAAATTGTAATCAAATGAATTCATTTGTTCTGACGTGCATAGCGGACACATAAACAGAATCAGTCGTAAAAGACACAAAGTCGGTGATTGATTATTAAAAACAATGTTTTTAAACAATTGAATCTCTTTTTAAGGAGAGTGGAGGTGGCCATTTGGTTAGTAAGACCGACAGTAGAATCGAAAAACTGATTTCAAACCTTGGCAGAGGAAAAAATCTACATTCACTTTGCGTTAATACCTTTGGGGAAAGGCCCAAACACAACCTCTCCTCACCAGCTACGATGCATGGGAGGTTACCATGAAAAATTCCTTGATCCGCCCTCAAATGTGGACACAATTCCCGTAGCCAATCACCACCCCACAAATAAAGTTTAATTGAAATCCACCATGAATCTTCAGGGATATCGTGCTGTGTACATATAGCTACGATGTAGGGGAATTGACTATGGGAAATTCTTTGAACCATCCGAGATGTACTGACCACCTTTCAACGAAATTCCCTTTAAATCCATCGATAACATTTTGGGATATTTTGCTTAGTACGTTTAGCTACTGAAAGGGTCTTTAAAAATTCATGGATCCATCCCAAAATATCAACACTCCTTTCCCAGCCCTTCGGAAAGGCATGGATCCATCACTTTAATCTCGAACTACGCGTAAAATGGCAGAACCAAATAGTTGAAACCCTTTACGAACCGAACCCTTTATTTAACCAACGGGGGTATATAGACCGTAGTGGTTAGAAAATCAGGAAGAATTACTGCAAGTAATTTAATGGTTTTAGGTTCAATACTAATAGACTATAATAATTCGAAAATAGTACTAAAGCTGAGAGGGGAGTGCAGTCTATATACCCCGTCGGTTAAATAAAGGGTTCGGTTCGTCACTTCCCCCACACCAACCAGATGATACCTGATGAAGGCCGTGGAGTGCAACGACCGAAACGTTGTATGAAAAATAACGAAGATGAGGATTGTCCGAATAATAATAGAAATAAAAAATAACGTGTCTGGCAAGCTACTCAGTAGAAAATAAATATCACGTAGACAACGCAAGCAGCATGTCATGTTTGGAGTGATCAATTAAACATTTTGAAATAAGAGGTGATTAATGAATTAGTTGCTTCTCTTGACTTCTGTTGTATGATGATCATTAGAAATAGTCCATTTAAAAAGATAAGCCAGACAGCCACAAGACATAAACTAAGAGATCAATTTAACGTACACTTATATTGTGAATTGAACCCCGGATTAAAAATCTATTGAGGCTCAGCATACAAAAAGCCTCAATTCTTGACATAATAGGGAGTGAACCTTTAATTTTTTTACCCTTCTTGTTCCATTGGTGCAGTCACATACAGAACCAGACAGATAGAGAGACATGTTGGGAGTGATCAATTAAAGAATTGGAAAAAGGGTGAACAATGAATGATTTACCTCTGTCTGTTTTTGTTGAGCAGTGATCAATAAAAGAGTCTAAATTTTCGACAAAAAGATGAGTGAATGCTACCAGTCACATTCCAAGTGACCAGTTTAGCATAAATTAACAATGTACATTAACCCTCCACCATCACCAAGAGAAGGAAAAAAAAAAGAAACTAAAAATCTATGTGGAAGTGGGATCAAAAACCATGGAAAACTTTTTTTCTGACCTAATGAGGGGTAAAATTTAAATTTCCAATCCGCTGGCTCTATTGGTGAGATCTGTATGTACAACACGCATATCCAAACCCATTTAAAACATGAAGAAACTTATGTTGATTTTGATTATTTTGATGTCAAAGGTTTTGGTTGTACGTTTCTAAGATAACCTTTTTGGACAAAATGAAAAAAACTGTTTAAAATTCTTTAGAGGCAGATGTATCATTCCATACGTAGATAAAGCAGTCATTTTTTCGAGCACCATTTAATAAAAAAAATATTACAAATCTAATATGAAAAAAGAGTTTAAAACATTTATATCTTTTTTCTTTCAATGATTTTTTAAAAATTATTTCTAACAAACGAAATAAAAAAGAGGGATATTTGATTAGTTCATGTATGAGAAAAAAAGCAACGTTTCTTTCAAATGGACATTATTTCAAATTTCACAAATTCTTGCTCTTTCAAAAACATTCTGGATAACGTTTCGGAAGATATCTGATCTTTGGTTGCTTATATCTTCCCAGATATCATTTTTCAGCTCCTTTATTGTATTTGATTCGGTAACATAGACCTTATCCTTAACAAAGGACGGAAGGAAGAAAATAAGGAGCTGTTTTTAATTTAGCAATCGATGATGTTCGTTGAATATTCCTTGGGTTAACGTCTTTATGGGATTCAATTTAGAATTTTATTATTTTAGCTCGTTGTTCGGTTGTGTGCTCCTTCACAATAACCTCTCACAAGTTCTTTTTTATCTATATTGAAATAAACAAAATCTTTTAAGATCTTTTGCGCCTATAGCGTTACACTGTTGCTTAACAGCCTGGAAGCTGCGATGAGTTACGACGTCTAAAAATAGCATGCTAAAAAGTAAAAAGTTGAATCAGTGTCTTATTAATCGTGAAAGTACAGTTGAGTAATCTGGCTGAGAGATTATAACACCGTTCCATTCTTATCAATGAGACAAATTGGACAAACAGCTTTGGAAAATAACAAACAACCAAAAAAAACGCAAACAAGCCTGACTGCTACCGGTTCAAACAGCATTACTATTTTTTTTCCAACAGTATATATTTTTCGGTCGTAACTCTTCAGATGAAGGATCATCGGTATCTATACATAATTTCTCCAGGATTAACTTCCCGAAAAACATCCCATTTTCTAATAACAGGAAGAAGGGAAGAGTTAACTACCTTTTACCGTTCCAAGATGGCGACAACTGATGTCAGCATTCTCTTCACACCCCTGAAAGATCTATATAACCTCTTAAAAACCCTCGAATAACACCAACAATAGACACTGACGTGGATGTACAACCCAGAATAAATCAACAATGACTTTTTTGTAACCTAAGGGACTTTCCTACCGAATGATAAAAAGCAGGATAAGGATATTAACATCCATCCCTGATTCGATGACAGCCTCTGGTCCCAATATTCTAAACCCTCCCAATTTACAAAACCCAACTGAAGAAGGTCGAAGAGTGCAACAACCAAAGCTTTATGTTCGAAATATGAACCGAGATGGAGACGGCAGTTTGGAAAAGATCTGTACAAAATGATAGTTTTCGTTCTTGTAAAGGCGGCAAAAAAAAAAAAACGAAAACAAAAACAAAAAAAAAACCTAAGAAACAAACAAAAAAAAAAACGAAGTCAACTCAACTTGGATCAGAGTTGGACAATATTCATGAAATGTTTTTACATGTGTCTTGCGCGGCTATCATAACTTGATTATATTGTCGAGTCGTCTATTACGCTCTATGGACCGAATATACGTCCAAAGAAAAATCTGCTTCTCCGGAGAAAATCCATTTTTCCTTCTCCTAAGTGAATTTGTCATAAAGTGCTTTCTGCAGGAAAATGCACTCTGGAGCCTTTTAACACTGTCTCGTACAATAACCTAGACATGATTAGTTTATTTCAAATCCAATGACTTGACTTACTCGCAACAGTATGTGGTACCTGATAGCTGGTGTATCGTAAAACAGAACAATATATTAGCGAACAAACCTGTCTGCTGTACAGTCAAACTCCACCTTTACTTCTATTCCGATGAAGATGATCACTGCGACGTTTGTATTGAATAATGAATAGAATCCTATACATATATATATATATGAATTAAGTATAAATGTGTTATCTATCAGAATGAAATGAGCCCTGGCGTATTTGTCACGTACATTTCCGTAAATTTGCAAAACTTGTCAGTTTGGCTAAGTCCATAAGATAGCTGCATACGGTGGCGATTTCAAAATTGGTTCGGTTCAACCTTACGGTACTGATAAACAGTCAAGTATTCATCCCCCTATAGGACAAGGTTGTTGTTCTTGTTTCGACAGTGCACAAGTAAAATCAACTCCAACCTCTGACTTTGACCAGAGTTCAACAAAAGTACATTCTCTGATCACCTCGACTGATCGCCAGAAGTAAGCAGGATTTCGTAACCATTAGAATTACAGACACTGATATAAATCAGCTTCTGTGAAAGAATGATTTTCGTAACGTTGGCATAAACCTGTTTCGTCTCTGATCTTTCGGGGTGAAAGCCATGATTCGAAATTAAAAGTTAATTGATGGGCTCATTTATTCTGTGGTCTACGTGAATTGCATCATTACAAACAAAGATGAATGTATTAAGTCATAAAGGAATCCAACAAATGTATTGCGTTCAATTAAGTTCTACAGGTCCTCGCAAAAGTCGAAGAGACTTTACTTCTATTTTTCGACTTTTACTCGAGGTGTCGTGGAGAGGCGGAAACGGCAGTTGCATTACTTTCGCTTGTCCTCACCCACTCTCCTTTACTTTATTTGAGAAATCGACCATAATCTACGCCTCGCTTGCCAGGCTCGTCGAGGCGTAACATATAGGCACCCCTTTGCAAAGTGGACAAGGGAGGAGGGTCATGGACCTTACCTTGCCACGCTGACCTATGACGCATTGGTCGGGGAGAGAAAATGGATACTAAACTTTCGTAATGGCTTTAGTGCGAAGAGGGAACGAACTGTCTCAGTCAGAGATTGAACACAAAAGTTAATTAGGCGTCTTTTCATGCTGGGGTATACGTGAATTGCACCATTACAAACAGAGATGAATGTATTAAGGTTATTAATCAATACACCGAATATATTGTGCTGCATAACATCCTAGAAATTGTCCTAAAATTCACGAAGGGCAAATTTCATACATGCATATTGCGTGTAATAGCTTTAAGAACCTGAACTTTGCCTGAAATTCGGAGGGGAGGTTGTGTTTGATCTATACTGCTGGGGTATCACATTGATATAACAGTTTTGTTTTTAAATCCCGGAAACAGTTACAAAATAAATAGCTAATGATCCCGACAACAAGAAATAGCCCAGAGTTCCATAGTATCAATATATGTATAAAACACACACAAAAAAAGCACAGAAGAACATTACATTAATTACATTTACAGATTTTGGAAAATAAGTGACTGGAATAGAAGAAAAAAAAACATTTTGAAAAAACTATATATCTATATGTATATCGTTCTCTCTCCCCCCTCTCTCTCTCTCTCTATATATATATATATATATATACATATATCAATCTATCTCTCCCTCTCTCTCTCTCTATATATATATATCTATCTCTCTCTCTCTCTCTCTCTCTCTCTCTCTATATATATATATATATATATATATATATATATATATATATATATATCATCACAACATAGAATGTACACATAGCACCATAATAACAAAGTATATGTAGAACATTAAGAATAACACTGAAGAAAATAATTACACTAACAGATATTGGGAAATAAATGACTGGAGTGACACAAAATTTAGAAGCTGAAATGTTTTAACATACTTAGAGTTTAAAGCTGTAAAGCTTTAAAGACTATATATATTTATATATACATACATACATATATATATATATATATATATATATATATATATATATATATATATATATATATATATATATATATATATATATATATATATATGTATATGTATATATATATATATGTATATGTATATGTATATATATATATATATATATATATATATGTTACTTTACTAGAGCTTTCAAATATTACTGTATATATAGAATGTTTGGGTATACATTACTCTTTATAAATGTACGTTATAGAATTTTGCATTGCCGTCGGCTTGGAGAATAGTGTTTGGTTGACAACAAACACATTTTTGAAAAACGTTTTTCTTTTTCTTGCTTTTCATGATTTTATTTTATTTTTCTTCAAATTAAATATTTTTTCTACGACATCAGGACATGAAATTCTTTCTCACTACGTCACTTCCGCCATTTAGCGTATTACAGTACATAAACACATTGACACTTATTACGTGTATGGATTTTTAC
>OY735234.1:42759236-42826736 GCA_963457665.1 Thysanoteuthis rhombus
GATTATGAAATGCGTTGGGATTATTAAATGATTGAAGAGGCAGAGCGTCCTTGCTTTTTTGCTCTAATTTGATTTTTGTTTTAACACGCCACGTAATTGGCTGTATTTTCTGTCCGTTTCATTTTCAAGAGAGATAAGTATTAAATGCTAATTAAGAGCTCTTCCCCATCCAGATGATTTTCTGGTGGGATATTGCATAAGAAATCCAGGTTCATTTTGATATATATATATATATATATATATATATATATATATATATATATATATATATATATATATATATATATATGGTTGAACATTCAATAGAAATGACATGAAGAGCGAGTCATATCTGTTGTTATACTTACTGATCCTTCATCTTAAAGAAACGTTTTTTTGGATAACCAACGTAAATAAACATTGTTCCAAAAATAAATATATGGTATAAAATAACATCAATACACATGAAACCTTAAATAAAATGAGAAATCACGTGTATGGCAAAGACTGTATAATAAATGGGGATGGTGTTTGATCGACGCTGCCGCTGGGGTGCCATGTTAGTATGACTATTTTGTTTTTAAAATCCTCGAAACGGTTACATGGTAAAAAACTAATGATCCCGAGAAGACAAAATTCATACATTGCACTATAATAGCTAAATACAGAGGAAACAGGGATGAAAACACTAAAAAATTACATTAATTGCAATGGACAGATATTGAGAAATGGTTGACTAAAGGATACAAGAAAAATCTATTGAAAAAAGTTTTTTTAATGTTTATTGTTTAAAGCTGTAAAGTTTGTAGACCACACTCAGACAGACAGACAGACAGACAGACAGACAGACAGACACACACACACACACACACACACACACACACAATAACATGCATATACATATATATATATACCAAAGTACAAATCAGTAAATCAAAATCCGATATGTGATAGGTGTAGTCCATAGATTACTATTTACACAAACATTTAGTTAGAGTAGAGCTGTGAATATAGTGATTTACTGTATATTCTACATATTTCAAAAGAGATATTCGCTTGGTATGAAAGGTACGTTTTCTCAGGAAACAAGCCGAAATGCACCCTTGGAAATATATTGGCACTTAATATGAAAAGAGAAAAAAAACACGCCGTCCAGCATATGCATACAGTGTGGCTAATTTAGATGCTTTACAGGCCACATCAATGGAGCAAGAGGGCTGAAATTTTAAACAATAATTCCTTATTATGTCTGAAAGAAAAGTTTCCCCTCAAAATAATTTTTAGGGGGTATTCAATCTACCATAAAAGTTAATACTATATTGGTCTCGAGTGGGTGCCCAATTGTATTTTAAAAATTCAAACTTTTTGGTGATCAAACAATAGGTGAGGTAAGTAATTCATTCATTGATCACTCCTAATTTCAAATTGATCATCACCTAAAGGTATCACTATGGACACTAACCATACCATTTCAAAAATTATTTTGGCAAAATCTTGATACTATCGATGAACTTAGTGTTATTGGTCATAGCTGCCAAATCATATTTCATTTTTTGTGCGAAATTTGTTCCGGAAGTTAACGGTATAAACTGATTGTTAGAATATAAATGAAATAAATTATATTGCATTCCAGATGCCATTTTCAGCATTTCCCTGAGGGAGTAAAACTTTATAAGGGAGGCAATTCAGCACTTGGGATGCGAAATTTATAACTGATGCTAAACTAAATTTTAACTTACTAATTAGCTGATCATCTTCAAGAAAAAGTAAGTAGCTTCATCAAATTATCATAATTATTTTATTACATTTTTAGTCTTATTCTTAGTTTGTTATGAAGTGAACGGACGCTTAATAAAATGTTCCATGTTTCTCTCTGGAGAATATGGATATTTTGGGATTTATTTTGCCCTATTTTTGGATTAAAAATGTTTAAAATAATAGTCCTCATTCAAGAAACTATGTATTCAAAATGAACGTACTGTAATGGGGGTGATCTAACCTTGAAGGAATTTCCAGTGCAACTCCAATACATATTTAAAGTAAAATCACACAAATCTAGTCCCATAATTACTTACATATAGATAAACATAGAAACTGAATTATCAAATGTAGACAATGATAAACAGTTTTAGTATGTGATTCAAAGTCTCCCCACAAAGCATTAATTAACTAATAGCTTTAAAGAATAATCCACAAAATTGGAAAACACTGCATCAGGAAGGTTTAAGTTGAATCAGCACTGAAACCAGAATTCAGTGACTGAAACAAAATGTAGTGACTTCATCTTAAGATACTATCATAAATGATTTCGACAATTCAAAGGTTTATAATAAAATGTTATTCAAATCAATGTTTTTGAAAGTTTATTTAATTGTTTGTTTATGGAAATAAAATAAGACGTACTTCTTAGTTCTATCAAATGAAAGATTTATATTGAGAGAATTTCTAGTGAAACAACCATAAATTTCATCATGAGGTCTACAGCAAATACATAAATACAGTGTTTTATAATTTTCAGTTTCAAACATTGACATTGAAAAGATCTTAAAAGAGTTGGAAGCACTGGTTGCATATGTTACAAGAAAGCCCAAAAGTACAATACCATCCTGGGGGCCATCAACAGAGTCAAGTTACCAAAGAAGACGAATTTCAAAGAAGCAAAAATGCATCACTTCAGAATAAAAGGATATTCAGAACAGGATATATATATATATATATATATATATATATATATATATATATATATATATATATATATATATATATATATATATACATATATATATATATTTATATATATATATATATTTATATATATATATGTATATATATATATATATATATATATATATATATATATAAATATATATAACGCTAAGAACAGGTCTGGTTAGTCAATCAAAAGAAACTATCAAGCAACCAACGTCTTTTGGCAGCATAAAGTGAGCAAATACAAAATTGGAAAAAAATACGGTCAATTGATAAGTTACTCATGCCTCTTGTTAGGTGGTGATCAGTAAAAAAAAGTCTGAATTTTCAAAAGATACGAGCATGGATGCTGCTGGACACTATTTAAGGGATCAATGATTTAGGACAAAGTAACATAGCAATTTAACCCTCCCCTGAAATTTATCTAAGGGAGAATAAAAGAAATAAAAGATTAAAAAAAAAACAAACGTTTTTCTAGCATATCAAGGGTCAAATTTTAAAATTTTCTACGTATGTTGACAACTTTGGTATCAGTTTTGCATGAAAATTTCCAGAAAAAAAGTCACATGATTTGTACATTATCAGTGCATACTTAAAATACGCCCTTGGTTGAAATTAAAAGTTTAAAAAAATCAAGTGCCAATAATGTCTGTCTAGGTTTTCCATATCTGACATTGATAAGAAAGTGATAATTGAGATCTACCACGGATACAATTCAAAAGTTAGCAGACTTGCTTATCTATCTGCATGATGAACAGTGTGACTTTTTCTGCTTGTTTCTTCATTTCTCTGTTCGTGAATTCTGCTATCTTTTCACTGATGAAAAACACATAATAAAAGTAAGATAAGGTTAATTATGACAGTATTGCAGAGTTAATCAATTTCAGACAGCGCTCGTTTATAAATAAACGAAATTGCGAAGACTAGTCTGAAAAATTCTTGGAATAATGACATTACCCAGAAGAACTCCAGACACCATTTGCGTTTGAGAATACGCCACTACAGCATAGTAAAAATTAAGGTTAAGATTTATTTTCTGACCTCTCTGCACATCTCAGTAAGAAGCTTGACAGTCGGTCCCAGTTACGTTAAACAACGGAAAAAGGAAGGGAGATGGGAAAACGTGTGATTTCATCCAAGATGTGACATTATTAGGGAACCAATTGATATGCTGCCTTACTAGAACGTACAAGTTCAGAATTTTTGCATTAAAAAAAGCTGAAAAGTCCAAAACGAAAAAAAAAAAAAACAACCAAAAATGGACATTTATAATTTTACAGAAAATAATACTCTCAGTATTTTTCCATTTGGCAATATTTTACAACCATAATAAATTGCCTCAAAGAAAGCCTATATTCTCCTCTTCCTTCCACTACTACTACTACAACGGGAATTGGATGCATCGTTAAACATTTGGTTCTTATTTTTAAACTCACAATTTTCCAGGGAAAAAATTTTGAAAAATCAATTACAGGTGCTCTCAATCCATCTAAGTCCTCAACGTTCGTTCGACGTTCGAGAAGGAACGTCTATTTTCATTTTTAAACGTTAGAATCATCTGGAAATTTTCAAAATCACGGGGTCTTCCCTCATTTTTAGGGGGTGAAATCGAAAAAAGGCGTTTACCTTTTGTGGAGTCGAAATGAGGTTAGAACTCTTACCCTTTCAACATCAGGCCACTCCCCCTTTCAACACCAATCCCCAGTTTTTTAACATTATCCTGCACCCTTTAAAGATTATCCCTTCTTAACAATAACGCCCTTCGTTTTAACATTATTTCAATTTTCCTTAACATTACGCCCCTATTTTTCAAAATCATACCCAGCCTTTTAAACTTACTACCCTTTTCATAACATCAGACCCTCCTTTTTTTTATAACAGCTCAACCCTTTTTTTTAGAGAGAAGCCTAACATTTTTTCTTGCATTTTGTCCTTTTTTTTTTAATATCAATATTTTTTAAAAACTTTAGGCCGAGCCTTTTCAGATTTGCAAACAATTTTCCAACACCCCCTGTTTTAACCGTGTGAAAACTGATACTACATCAATTCAAATAAAGAACAGATTAAACTGGAAATTATTTGATGCCATTTATCTATCTGTCTATTTCCTTTTTTGGACAGCAATTTACTCTGCCTGTTTGATAGTGATTAAGTTGGAACTTATTTAGATTTTCACGGAATTACAGATTACATTAATTTTTGTCCCTTTTTCCCGGTTACTGTCTTTAATTCCATCAAGCTAAACCACAATCTGAATCGGGTATAATATGAAGAATATCGTCGGCAAAGTTCCATCATCATCATCATCATCATCATCATCATCAGCAGCAGCAGCAGCAGCAGAAACCTTTTATAGTCCGTTTTTGGACATAGACCTTCCCAAAGATTATTCAGATCTCTCTGTCATGGGCGTAGCGGAGCCAGTACTGTCCGAATTTACTCTACCTCGTCACACCATCTCTTTTTCTGTCGATTACAATCTCGTATATGATTACTGGGGATCCATGTTGTGAGTCGTGATGCCCAGCGGTTGTCTGGCATTCTGGTAACACGACCATGCTTAAACCCAGCGCACAAATATAAAAAGATTAACATTCTAGTTCATTCAAAGCAATAATATAATTCACGTGTCTAATTCTGTTTTTCTTTCATTAATTCTCTTATCTCGGTTCACTTCAAACTTTTAAAATCTCTTCTCTAAAAACCAACATATTCCTGGATGGTTTGGAAAGTCTGATAGATTGGAGGCGAATCTTAAGACAAATTGGATATATGTAGTAATATTAATTATACATTTATAAAAACTACCTGGACCCATGGAAATTTCTCAGGTATTGACAATCAATATCATCTATTACTCCATCCCTCTGCTCTTCTATCGCTCTCAGCCAATATCTTCACATTCGATCCTTTATCCCTGTTAATCTTCAACTAAATGTTATACAAACATGGATTATTCCTAATGCAAAAATCTACCGAACCACACAGAAAACTATCTAACTTTTCCCACCTCTCTCCCTGGCCATCGTCTTATTAAAAGTACCTCACTCACCTCCTTCCCTTCTATCTCCCTACCAATATTAGAGTATCTAACATTTTCCCTCTCCCTTCCTACTCTCTTATTGACCTACCTAACTGCTTCAAGATCCATACCCCCACAGTAAACTTTCATTTCTACCAGTTTCTAATCCTACCCACTTGGTAAAATACCAAACCTTTCTCTTTATGTTTTCTTACGTAACATTTAGCTGTAGGTTTGAAAGAGCACAATGAATTTATAGAAGTCATTATAATAAACTTTTATAGTTGTCGTACGAGGTCTGGTCAGTCACTCAGTAAAAAAAGTCATGCGACAAATGTCTTTCGACAGCATTCAGATTACTGAATGTGTTGATTAATAAATAAGTTACTTCTCTTGCCTTTCTGGGGGCAGTGATCACTAAAAATCCTAATTTGAGAAGAACAAGCAGACTCAAACTTATGAATCAATTCAGCATAAACTCACATTGCAAATAGGACCCTCTGCAAAAACCAGTTTTTGGACGACATTTGAAAATTAATTTTTTTATCTAGACATACTAAGGAATGAATGATTGAATCTAGTTATGCAACATACATACATACGTACATACGTTCATACGTACAACAAGCAAGCCAGATACTGATCGTAAAGTATGTTGACAGTTTTCGTTTACAGTTCCTAGTAAACAACATCATCCCTCTGGTTATTATTAGAATGGTAATGGACATGAAATTGCAAGGAATTAAGGATTCCTTGCTTCCGTGCCCAGAAGGATATGACTTCAAACTCGAGGACATTCCTATATAAAATGAAGGCCACCCAAATGTCTATTAGACCAATTAGCCGAACCTTTCAGATAGAAATGATGTCCAAATCGAGCATTTTAATTAAAAAAAAAACCTTAGATGTATAGATGTGCTGTTTTTAGGGGGTTGCTTTATCTGTGATACTAGAGTTCAAAATTTCAAAATAATGCGTAAATAAATATTTATGTATTTACAATTGTGTTGTTACTGCTCATTTTTATGCAGGTCATTTCCATCGACAAACAACTATTTTTTTCTGTTTTAATCCTATCTCCATAGATTTCTTGTGTCATTTTCTTTATATTCCCCCTCTCTACTTTCTCACTGTCTGTCTCAATATATATATATATATATATATATATATATATATATATATATATATATATATATATATATATATATATATATATATATATTGACTTATGAGGATTAATAAACCTTACCACCAAACACTTCACTCCTGAGTCTGTCTCACTCTCTAAAGTACACATTATATATATATATATATATATATATATATATATATATATATTGCTTTATAAGGATTAATGAACCTTACCACCAAACACTTAACTCCTGAGTCAGTCTCACTCTCTAAAGTACACATTATATATATATATATATATATATATACATATATATGTGTGTGTGTGTGTGTGTGATATTGATATATTAGTTCAAAATTAATGGCTGTTTTCTATTATTGTAAACTGATGTTTATTTTGGAATAAAGTGTTTTTTTAACCATGTTCATGGAATATTTAATTCAGAGGTGTGAATTTTGCTCTATTTATCTTTGCCGAACCTTTTTTCTCGCTAATCATATTACTTTATTTGAGGTATATAAATCAAAGATGTGGGAAAGCGAATTTATATTTCGCCAGGCTACCATCAACAAACGCACAGCTCAACATTGATCCCTGAAATTCCGAAGCAGACATTAGAATCTTTGAGACGTGAACGTTTTTTCTATGATTCAAGGCATTCGATTGAGAGCCATTTTCGTGATGGGACCACGCAAAACAATTCGACGAGTTGCTGAATAACTAAGTATCGACTGTTCAGTATAAGTTCGACATTAGAACCAGATTGGAAGAGAAAACACCTCAGCATTTTCCGTGAATGACCATGAATGAAATGCAAAAAATCTTGTATGCCCCGTTGATGACCCTACAAAACATTACCCAGAACACTCATCTGACTAATCCCCGATCGACGACCACATTTTCAATCATTCAGACTTCTTTTGTAAAAGGTCTTCAACAACCAAGCCGCGGCTCGAACTCCTCTGAAGATTTCATTGGTTTCAGTCCTCCAGAATTCTAAGCTGATGAAATAAATGGATTTGTTTTTAGTTGGTATAAATGTGTAGATTCTGGAAGTTCTCAATTCGTAAATTTTAATCCAAGATGATATTTAGCGCTTTAAAGTTAATGGTGAAAAACCGCAATTATTTTTGCACCAGTTGAATAGTTTAGTAACATTATTTAATAGTAATTTTAAGAATGGGTAAAATTCAGTGAGATGAAGGGCAGAAAATAACTAAAAAAGTAGCTTGGGGCAATGACAATAAGAAGAAGCGGAGATAGGAAATATTGCTACTGAGGACATCCTTGAAGATCTGGAGCCGTATTTTACTGAAGTGAAAGAAATAATATACACATCAAAATAATAGAATCTGAATGAATGAAAACAAAAAACAAAAAACAGAAAAATAAAAGAAACACACATAAAAGACAATTTTGGAAAACAAAAATTGAAAAAGAAATCGAAATAATGCTAGAAATTTCGATAATGGATGAACTTACAAGCTTCAGTAATTCTACATCTAAGGAAGCTTCGGATACGAAAAAGAAATATGAAAATAAAACCCCAAAAGATATACCACGTATCAAAGAGACTTTCAAATGGAAAGTACAACTAACACCCCAAGGAACTTCGAAATCATCCAGGACTTGATGCTAAAACTAATTACGGAACATGAAAGCACAAAAATATGGCGCTTGATAATAATAAGAGAGTGAGAAGTTTGCAAAAGAACTAATTATAAACTTGAACAGTAGGGAGTATTTATAGAATAAAGATGAGGCAATATGTAAAGGAGCAGGGCCGTAAACAGCTTGAAGTTAAAAGGTGACAGAAACCTCCGCACGAACATTACACCCTCGGAGAAATGACGCTGATGACAAGAAAAACAGCCTGGGGCAGTGGATCGAAAGCAGAATAGAGGGATACATGCTAGCTGATCAAGATCTATTTTTTTTGCTTACTCGAAACCATAAGGAAATATCTTGGAAAACGGTGTGGTCCGGAAATGCCGCTTCTGTGACCTCCATGTAGGGAACAATATACTACCTCGTGTCTGGCTTATCCGTTTTAATACCCACAAAATACAAGTCCAGACATGACCGAGTGGTTCAATATTTACATTAGAGAATCTGCAAGCCTTACGGAATACCAACAGAAAATAACTGGTATGAACATCAACCAAATCTACTAACTAAAGGACGGAACGATTCTATGGGACTTTTCGATAAATATTGACGGGACCATCAAAAGAAATTGACGTGACATAATAGTCAAGGACCACCAGAAAAGAACTTGCCTGTCAATTGACATAAGTGTGAATTATGATAGAAGTATAATAGTGAAGGAACATTTGAAACTAAGCAAGTACAAAGACCTTGAATTCGAGATACAGAAAATGTGGCTATTGAGAACATAGACTGTCAGTATTGTTGTCGGAGCCCTCAGGATGATCAAGAAAGGCACTGAAAAACATCTCGTTGAAATCTCTGATAACTGTTCTCTCAGTGAAATCCAGAAGAGAGCGCTAACAGGGACAGTCCATATATTGAGAAGAGAACTATTGTCTGCTGTAAACCGTATCACACACAAAGGATCTGAACGCACACGCAAAATAAGATTACGACACTCACACACACACACGCACACACACACACACATACCTAAATGCACACACACGTATACGCACATGTACACACACACTCACACACGAGACAGGGAGAATGTATATAACTTCAACCTCATTTCACCCTCAGTTGTTAAAAACGACTCAGCGATAGATTATAAAGGAGAGAGACCGAAATAATGATAATAATGATAAAATATGTTCAAGGACAATGTAATTGATTTCCCAAATCCAGGCCTCTATCTACGCATCTTCCCAAATTTCAGAATTATATACAAACAATTTCTTTCCAAACATATTCGAAGTTTTTCAATTATTGACGTTTCAAGTGTGTCCAGTGACGTTGGTGTAACATTTGGAGACTTTCAAAACATTTATTAATTTTGTATTTTTGTTCCCTGTAACCAGCGAAGAATGTTGATGAATTGTTGATTTTACAAACGATTTGTATTTCTTTCCACATTGTCAACAAGTGATCCATTATGATCTTCCAAATGCTGATCATATATATATATATATATATATATATATATATATATATATATATATATATATATATATATATATATATATATATATATGGTACAGATCAGGCAAGCAGTATAGCATTATATAATCATATATTGATAATGTAAAGCTACTTCTGATATGTGATGGATTTATTTCATATAGTGCTCGATACATTCAACTTTATACTTTGAATATTAAGTTATTTTCGACTAGAACTGGAAATAGATAGTAGAATGTGGAATCGCTTGACAAACTAGCTCATGTTTCTGCCCTCTTTGGGCCTCATCAAAACATGAGCTAGTTCGTGTAGCGAATCCACATTCTACTATTCATTACACACACACACACACACACACACACACACACACGCATACACACACACACACACACACACACACACACATATATATATATATATATATATATATATATATATATATATATGTACGCTTGGAGCATTTGAGAATTGAAACATACGTATGCCAATTAAAGTTTTGAAAAAAAATTTATATGAATAATCATGTGGCAAATTAATGCGTGGAAATGAACCAACCAGCGTTTTCCCCCAGCCAGCCTACGAGATGGGTGTGAAGAGCCATAGTCCTTAAATGGGGGATGTTAGAAAACACGAAGTCGTCATGCAGACGCGAGACCAACGACGGCACATATAAGCCTCGACACAAGAATCAGTGTGATGGAATCTCTCATCAGGAAAATGTCAAACTAAGCCCGACAAAAAGTATGCACAGAAAAAAATAAATTCCAAATCCTTGACGTGAGGAATGGCCGTATTTCCTCTTGTGTATATATTTGTGTTCGTTGAATTAGTTGGGTCTCCGTCTCTTCATTTGCTGTTATTACTTTCCAACATGGAAAATTTATACAGTAAGGACCAATCCTGTTTATAATATTGCTATTATTCTCTATTGGAAAACATCTAAAATAGAAAAAATATCAAGAAAAGTTGTCCAGAATCTGTTTGTTATTAACAAATCCATTAAAATAAGACTCCGAAGAGGTAAAAAATGGCTCTTTTTAAAAAATAAAACAAAAACAAAACACTTTCAGAAGGGGTCTAGTACTGATGCTGATTTTCAAGTCTGTAGACAAAAAGGTATTGCCAGAAGCTTTGGAACACATCAAAATACAAGCAAGCGCATCTAAAAAAGGTATTGTACTCTTCAGCATTTTTAATGGCTATGCTTGTTGGATTATTCTCCTCATAAAAAAAATATAAGAGAATTTCATTTCATAACGAGGTGACAACTCCATTCATGGAACATTTTCTTGTATTACGTTCTTTAAACATGATTGAACTCCAGACTTTAGCCTATTGACTCACTAGCAACTCTTTCACGTTACTAATTTGTTGTTACAAAATAGAATATACTGAAGTCCCTCTCTCAACGATGACTGTCCGAATAGAAATGAATAATTAATCCCATGGGATTCCAGTGAGTAGTTCCTTGGAAATAATTCATAATGTATCAATACAAATAAAGCTGTAAATAATGTAATAAATAAATAGTCCAATAATTCACCAAGCATCCGTCATTCTGTCTCTGTGGAAATAAGCACCTAGATACTAGATAATAATCTAGATGACTATGAATGAAATCTGCATGATTCTAGATAATTTTTCTTTTAAATTTCGTAGGCTTTTTTAATTCTTGCTTACTCGAATATATAAGAGATTTTTCGTTGTTGTTGGGGCATCTCTTTAAATGGAATTTCGTTCCAAGTGTCCTTTGGTATGGGATGGACTTCGAGCCGTCATCTCAAACTCTCAACAAAACCATTAAGAATAGTTTCTTAATTTTTTTTTTCAACTTGATGTAACTGGCCGACTGGCAATGGATATATCAAGTGCACACACTTCACCGACTGAATTACTGCACAGGTAATATACAATGTAAGTTTATGCTAAATTGGTCTCTCCAACATCGAAATTGTTAGTTGAAAATTCAGACTTTTCCAGCGATCTCTAGCCAAACAGAAGGCGAGAGAAACTACTTATTCGTTGATAACCCCTCTTCCCAATTATTCTATCGATCCTCTCCTACGAGGTGTGCATTTAGAAGACGTTGATTCAGTAATGTTTTCCATTGGGTGACTGACGTTCTTTATTTCTAAGTACAATGTCAGTATTTCTCTGGTTTCTTGGGTAAAAAAAATAAATGAGATTCTCAGTCCCTCGCGATACCATTGAGTCAAATATTGGTACTAAACTCAGAGTAAGGCATATGACCTAAACATTGGTGACTCTACCTTACAGAACAAATTCAATTTATTGTCAGCAGGCATTGGAAAAATCATATTAAGGAGTCAGAATCCCATAACCGACTGTAATTCCACACGCACACACATACACATACAATCGATTTATATATATATATATATATATATATATATATATATATATATATATATATATATATATATATATATATATATATATATATATGAATATATATATATATATATATATATATATATATGAATATATATATATATATATATATATATATATATATATGTATATATATATATGTATATATATATATATGTATATGTATATGTTACTAAGAAATATATATATGACCCGACAGAAGATTATAAATTGTGTTACATTATATGGAAACTCTTTTTAAAATTGAAATGATTTCCTGCCATAGTACATTCATCGTGTAATAACGGGAGATCATTTCAAATAAGAGTCTTAATATAATATAACACGATGCATATATATATATATATATATACATATATATATATATATATATATATATATATATATATATATATATATATATATATATATATATACATATATATATATATATATATATATATATATATATATATACATATATATATATATATATATATATATATGTATGGGGGGTGAGGGTGTTTCTTTCCAGTGAGCTAAACAGCTTGCCGGTAAGTTAGAGATCAAATAACTGCTTTCTACCCAAATCTCGTCTTGTTCATCCGCCTTACATACTTGGGTGATGCAATTTTGGGGACCCCGACATATCTGCTAACTGCTAGGCTCAGTGATAAGAACGTCGATCGATTCAAAACGGCCTCTTGTTGAACACAGGTTTGGTCCCTGTAGCAGCTTTTTTTTTATTGCTTGTTCTATTTACGCGATCTAGGCCAAATGACACATTCATCTTGTAATAATGGGACCTCAGTTTGAATACTAAACACAACAAACGTTTTTGAAATCATGTTGTTTGACTATATATCCATTCCCTAATATATATATATATATATATATATATATATATATATATATATATATATTTATATATATATATATATATATATATATATATATATATATATTTATATATATGTATATATATATATATGTGTGTGTGTGTGTGTGTGTGTGTGTATGTGTGTGTGTAATCACTGTAGCCCTACAAAGTGCCTCCTGCCAATATGTACAATATCAGTATTTCTCTGGTTTCTTGGGTAAAAAAAATAAATGAGATTCTCAGTCCCTCGCGATACCATTGAGTCAAATATTGGTACTAAACTCAGAGTAAGGCATATGACCTGAACATTGGTTACTCTACCTTACAGAACAAATTCAATTTATTGTCAGCAGTTAAGTAGTCTTTGGATTGTTCTCTCTTTGTTTGCTCATGGAGATGAGAGGTTGTGCCCACGTACTCGGAGTTAGTCGCATTTTTTGAGCCACAGCTCTGAAAATAAGCATTACAACGACAGTAAGCGCTATTTAAAAAAAGGTACATAGTCATTTTGGAGTAACGATGCTCGAATCTTATACTGATATTTTTCAAACATAATTCCACATAAAAAGGCACTTTAAAAAAAAGATGACATCTGATGTTCTTTTAGATGATCAGATCTGGTATACACCGGGTAACAGTGATTCATTTATGCAAGTTACGATTGTGTATATATATATATATATATATATATATATATATATATATATATATATATATATATATATATATATTTGTTTTTCTATTAGATGCGTGCCTGAATATGCATATGGTTGACATGAAAATTGGTGACTTTCCTCGGAAAGCAAGCCAAAATGCATCTCTGTGATAAATGATTTGCTTGACATAATTTCCCATAATCCTCCCAAGTTCAAAGGCCAGGATACATCCTAATTATTATGAAAGAGGTCTTGGAATACATCTCTCTAGCATGGTAAAAAAAAATGAATAAAAGTTTCTAAATAAGTAATATCATCTCTGTAGTTTTTTTTTCGGAATGGTAATCGTACAAAAAGGAGACGTACACGGCATACTCAGAAAAAAAAATCTTTTTACCTCAAAGACATTCCCGGGTGACATTATAACTATCCGAAAGTCAATCTATCTGCTTGGCCCCCTCAACTCTTTCAACTCTCTTAATAAGTCATTTAACTGTCTTTCTTTTCCTCTCCTTTCAACCCTGTTATTACAGTGACTTACCTTATTCCCCCTCCCGCACGTTCTTTCATCTTACTTCTTCACTCTCCTCTCTCACAACTCCCTCCTTGTTATCTAATTAGACCACCTAACCTTTCTTTTCTTTCTACTTCCTTCCGACCGTCCTGTCAAACTTCTTATCGGTCTCCCCCGAGAAAAATAATATTATAGATTTCTTTCCCACGGTATTTTTCGAAAATGGTCGCAGTAAAGGTGACAAAGTTCTGAATGAAAAGAAAAGAACTCTTAATACACAGAAAAGATGTCTGTCTTTCCAGCCCGAAGACATTCCTGTTTGATATTACGGCCTTCCATAAGAGACCTGGACCGAGTCTTTGAACTTTTTAGATATGATGACTTGTACCTCGATGATGTGCAAAGGTCAATAAAGCCTTGATACAGGTATTCTGATATAGATACACGTCGATCTGAAACGGAAGACGGTGGAGTAGACAGATATGAAACGGCCAAGATAAATAGAAAGATAGATATTGAAATACGGAAATAGATAGAATTTACCTTAGAAACATTCCGGTATGGACATACGACCACTCCAAGAGTCGATTGGACTGATTCCTCAAATTTTTCAAATAAGAAGTAATTCTTTCCAATAAATGAAACTTAAAAGCACCCAGAGAGCACACACCTAAGAATCGATCGAAAATCAGTTCGTATACATCTACGACGCATGGGAACTGACTGTAGATTATTTCTAGATTAGCCCCCAAATTCAACCAGTTCTTTTTTACACCATGGCTTACCCTCACAGAAATAGAAATTAACTGAAAACTTTTGGAGTAACTCAATTATCATATACTCCAGAGTAGGATTAAGTTTCAGGATATGTCACTTACAGTGCGGTCGAAATCGAGTATAAGTATCTTAATGTGTAATATCATTCCTCTGGATATTTTCGGAATGGTAATTGCACAGGACAGGGATGTACACTTCATGCTTAGGAAGAAAAAAAAATCTGTCTCCTACCTCAAAGACATTCCTGGATGGTATCGGGACCTTTCGAAAGTCAATTGGATAAATTCTTTCAACGTTTTAGTTGAGCAGTTATGACAACGAAGTCAGGTCGAGGTCTATGCAATCTTCCTGGGGGTAGGAGGAAGACTTTTGCAATTTTCCTCAAAGGGTGGTACAGAGATGTGTATTGATTTTACTTTCAACCTAAGTGTTTCTTCCATGTCTACATTGACAGAAGATACATATATTGATGGTGTTCATAGATCAATATAACATTGATAGGTATATGCAGATACACAGACGTCTATCAATCTATCTATCTATCTATTTATCTATTAATCTATCTAGCTATCAATACAGACAGACAGATAGAAAGATAGATGAATAGGTACGAATTGTGATATATATATATACATACATATATACATACATACATACATATATATATATATGTATATATATATATATATATATATATAGAGAGAGAGAGAGAGAGAGAGTGAGAGAGAAGTGAGCGAGAAAAAGAGAGAGAGGGAGATAATGAACAGATTTAAACAGATAGATAGTTGGGCATGAATGAACTGATGCAGGTACATATGAATAGGCTGAGATCGATCTACAGATATGAATAGATATAAATGGAATTAGATAGATAGATAGATAGATAGATAGAGAGAGAGATAGATAGATAGATAGATAGATTAGAACAGATAGGTAGATAGATAGATTAGAACAGATAGGTAGATAGATAGGAACAGACTGAGAGAGATAGATAGATAGATAGATAGATAGATGTAAACAGTAAAATTTGGTTGTAATAATAAATACCGTCATTTCCCTTGTCATCTTCGAGAAGGTAATGGAGATGACATCGCACAGAACGGAAAAGTACACTTCATGCCGAGGAAAATAAAAATCTCGTAGACATTCCAAGATGGAATTACAGCCTCCCAAAAGTCAATTGGACCGTTTCCACGAACTTTTCAATTGAGAAGAAATGACAACGAAGTCAGGTCAAAAGTCTGCGTCTCTGCAATTTTCCTTGAAAGAAGGAAAACTTTCCTTCAAAGATACACATGTGGGCGGTTGCTGGAGGAGGACAGGGATATCTATCGATTTTATTTTCCTCTTATTCCACATTCATTAGCTTGTTCAGAAAATATTGACCGATTCTTGATACCAAATTTTGGTGGTGTCCAATAAGATCACAAAATATAAATGAATGTCCCCTGTTCTGTCTATACGGGGTTAGCGTTAGGTCTCTACATGCCTGGGTGAAATTTATGGGTCCCGGGATGCTCAGTCGTCAGAATCTCTCTCCTGGGCCATGTCGATGTAGTCAAGAGGAAACCATAGAGCGATGCGAATGGCATAAGTTTGGCTGCAGAAGCTGCCTGAGGGACATCAAAATGGCTTGGAGGTGGGGGCTCCAATCTACTCATCAGGATCAGTAATGCCCTTCTCCTAGATTAAAGAGATGTATCTAACTATATAACATATAGCTGGGGTAGGGGTAGATGGATTCATGCCTTTCAAAGGGTCATTTATGCTAAGTGAGTATGAAGTAAACATGAACAGTGCAAATTCGGGTCGTTACCAACTCCACCAATCGTACGCCAATAATATCTATGGGGATCTAGGTTATGAGTTGTCATGTCTACTGGTTGTCTGACATTTTTGTAACATGACCAGCCCCTTGCCATCTGAGTTTTTAAATGGATTCTATGATATCCTGGACTTGTATTCTTTTTTTTCTCATATATCTTGCGCTATTTTGTGATATATCCGTGAAGGACGTCAAACTGACTTAGGCGGTAGGAGCTCCAATCCACTCATCAGGATCAGTGATGCCCTTCTCCTAGACTAAAGAGATATATTCAACTATTTTACGTATAGCTGGGGTAGATGGATTCATGCCTTTCACAGGGTTATTTGTGGTAAGTGAGTATGAAGTGAACATAAATAGTGCAAATTCAGGTCGCCAATTCTATTGTCTGAGCTCTTACCAACGCAACAAATCGTACACCAATGTCATCTATGGGGATCTAGGTTATGAATTGTCATGTCCACTGGTTGTCTGACATTTTTGTAACATGACCAGCCCCTTGCCATTTGAGTTTTTCAATGGATTCTATGATATCCTGGACTCGTATTCTTTTTTTCTCCTATATCATGCGCTATTTTGTGATATATCCGTGTGATGTTGAGCATGGTTCTCTCATATGCACGTTGCATGGGTCTCAGCTTGAGGGTCAATCTTTTGGTTAGGTTTCATATTTCAGCTCCCAAGGTGATTACCGGGGAGATGAATTGTTTGTAAACTATTCTTTTTAGAACAAACTAGATTTTTTAACTCGCTCTACCGAGAATTTGTCATCACCGAATGATTCTTTGCTTGAGTTTTTTCTTCTTTCGAGGGTTTCACTGATATTCATTGTCCCAAATAGATTTAGTGGTGTACTTACTCATTTTGATGATAAGAATGAACACTTTCCGTTATTAATTATTTAAAGACAGCGTGAATCACAAAACTCGATAATGAATATTAGACTGTGTATAATACTCTCGTAGGAGGATAAACCTAGTTACACTGCGAGGGCAAACATCTTCCAATATCAACCGACTAATACTTGATATCATAACAGATCGTACTGTGTGGCGTCGGTTTTAAAAGTTTCGTATTTGAGATTTGAGTTTCATAGATCAAGGGAGCAGAGGGTGTCTATCTACGATTGAAAATGAACACCTGAAGATGTTGGTTGATCAAAACCAACGCCAAACTGTCAGAGAAATGTGACAGACTTTGAGAATCGGTAAAGCTGCAAACGAGTAAAAAGGGACGAGCTTAATAAGTGGGATTCATTTGAAATCGGCCTTTATTTCCCAAACTGTCTGATACATTATTGGAGGATACATGCACTCGTGGCACCGTAAGCAGCTGGGGATCATGCAGAAAGCCAACCATGGCGATCCCATTAATTTTTCAAAGGAAGAAACCGATCTCTACACTACAATACAAAAAGTCCATCATTTACGGCTACAAGTTACAAGAAATAAATGAATGATGGCGCGAAAAGGTCGATATAACTGGATGTTTCATTCAATGTCTCCCTGCAGAAAGCAGTCTGTGAGAGGTGAAGAGTAGCACCGACCAAGACTTTCGACGTTTTTTTTTCTCTTCCTGGAGAAAGCAGATACTCTACGTCAGGAAAGCTGATAAATATCTGATGCAGAATCAGGACAAAGACCTTAATCCGTATTCGGGCATAGCAAAATTCTAAAATTATTTTTAGATACCTATACCTTTCTCCTGAGCAAGTTTGAAATAACGTGAGAAAATAAAAACAAACAATACTACAACAAAATTTTAAAAAATACTCCAAGTTGGAAAAAATTCGTATCCGACTTTGAAAAAAAAAAAAAAAAACAGCTACCAAAATTGAAAAAAATACGCCAACCAAATCTAGAAATATTCCAAGAATATGAAAAAATACGGTATGTGATTTTAAAAATACGGCTATCAAATTGAAAAACAAACAAACTAGGAAACTAAATTTTAAAATACTCCAAGTAAGTTAAAAAAATACAGTTTGTAAATTTAAACTGAACGACTACCGAATTGAAAAAAATACACCAGCTGTGTGCAAATTTTAAAAAATATGGCTACCAAATTTGAAACTATACGTTAACTGAATTTTGAAATATTCCAAATAAGAGATACTGTTTTCAAATTTAAAGATACAGCTATCAATCTAAAACAAAATACGCTAACCAAATTTAAAACTACTTCGTGTAAGTAAAAAAAATTACCGGGTGTAAATTTAAAAATACGGCTGCCAAATTAAAGAATTACGACAAGCAAATTAAAAAGATAAGCAAACCTAATCTCTGAACAAGAGTAAATCCCATTAATGATCTGTTACTCTTTTTGCAAAATTATTGAAATCGTTTATTTTTCAGAGTGAAATTATTTCAAATTTGTTTTTTGATGAAATTCTCGAGTCCCCTCTGAAAGCTATATCCATAATTTTGAAGTACGACGCCCTACCAATGAAAAGAACAAATTACATTTTTCTCACAGGAAAAGACCCTGAAAAATCATCACCGTCATCATCATTATCGATCTTTAATCGTCCATCGTTGGACAGAGATCATCCCTAAGATTCGTTAAAAATCACTGTCATGGACGTTGCATACTCAATACTTCCTGATTTTATCTCATCATACCATATTATATTTTTTTGGCCTCGGTTTCGCATGTGATCTCTGGGGATCCATGTAATTAGTCGTGATGTCCAGTGATTATTTGCTACTCTTGCAGCATGACAAGCCCATTGCAATTGAAGTTTTCTCAGGGAGTCTACGATATTGCAGACAGCTATTTTTCCTCTAATATATTGTGCTTTCTTGCAATCTCTTCATATGATATACAGCATAATTCTTATCTATGTACGTTGCATGGTTCTCTATTTAAGGGTTAGTATTTTGATTATGTTCCATGTTTCAGCTCCATAGGTGACTATCAGGAGGGTTCTTAGTTGTATACCCCTCTTTTTAGCAGCAGCAGAATTTTTCTTGTTCTTGAAAGCCAAGATCGCCCTGCAAAAAACTTGCCAACTTAGTGTGATTTTTCGTTTGATTTCTTCTTCTTTTGCGGATTCCATGGAAATTCGTTGTCGTAGGTAGATGTAGTGGTCTACTTTTTCCAGTTAAGTGTTTTCGATTTTGATTGCTGTTTTTTTTTCTTCAACATCGTTGTACATGACATTTCTTGATAAAGTTCATGTGGAGACCAACATTCCTAAGTGCTTCGTTCAGTCTATCCAGCATCGTCTAGAGGTCATGAAGGTTCTCTGCAGGAAGAACAATGTCGTTTGATAATCAGAGGCTGCTTAGGTATTCGCCATCTCTTCACCATCATTATGATAATCATCATCATCATCAGTCTGTTATTGTCCGTCGTTGGACACAGACCATCCACAAGATTCTGCACACCTCTCGACCATGGACGACGGGGAGCCAATAATTTCTGAACCTTTCTGCCCAGTTCGTCATATTCTACAAGCCTCTGTCCTGCATTTGATCTCTAGGGATCTATCTTGCGAGTCATGATGTCCATTGGTTGTCTGCCATTCTTGCAACATGGCCAAACCATTGCCATTTGAGTTTTCAAAAAAGTTTCTATGATGTTTGGACTCCTGTTTTTTCTTTTGCTTGTATACTGTGCTGTCTTGTAGTCTCTCCATGTGATGTTGAGCAGGATTCTTTCATGTTGCACGTTGCATGGTTTTCAGTTTATGTGTTAGTCTCTTGGTTTGGATCCGCGTTTCAGCTCCATAGGGGACTATCAGGAAGATGCATTGGTTGTATACCCTTCTTTTCAGGACTCTCTTGATCTTGGAGGTTGACCTTGCTTTACCGAAGGCTTGCCATCCTACAGTGATTCTTCGTGTACTTTTTCCTTTTTTTGAGGATTTCATGGAGATTTATAGTCCCAAGAATATGTTGTGGTCTACTTTGTCTATCTATGCGTGTCCAAATTTGATCGTCGTGCGTTTATTTTCGACACGTCCGATGTACATGTCCTTTGCTTTGCTGAAGTTCAGGTGAAACCCATCTTTCTTGCTCTCTTCGTTAGTTTGTCTACCATTAGTTGAAAGTTGTTTTGGATCTCATGCTTGAGGGAACGACGTTTGCAAATCTGAAGTTACTTAGGTATTCGCTATCTATTCTGATTCCTCTGTTTTCCCAGTCTAGATTTAAGAAAATCATCTCAAGATTAGCTGTGAAGTCTTTGGATGAACTGGTATTACCTTGTCTTGCCAGTTATTTTTGCTGAACGGGCTCTGAGTAATTATGTAGCCTAATAAAGGAGTTCTTGTGATGTTACATATGTTTTAATGCTCTGACATATACGGGGTTTACACCATGTAGAGTTATAGCTTCGACGCCCTTGGAAATCTTTACTGAGTTGAAGGCCTTCTTTAAGTCTATAAATGCCACCACGCGGCATTTTATATTCTGTTGCTTTCTCTTCCAGTTGATTCATCGAAAGAAGATGGTCAGTGGTTGAGTGGCCCCTTCTGAAGCCAGCGTGTTCCAGTGGTTGGTTTTAATTTAGCGTAATGGTGATTTTGTTTGCGATAACTCTGGTTAAAAGTTTGTACATGCAGTTGAGTCGACTTATTGGTCCGTAGCTGGGGTCCGTTGATTTTTCCTTTCTTATATAACAGCATTGTGATTGTAGTGTTCTAATCATTCAGAACTATAGTTTGTTTACGGCATAAGTTGAATAAAATGGTGATTTCCTAGAGCTGGCCTTACCAAGTTTTTGAGTAGGTCAATGGCGATGTTATCTGGTCCAGGGGCCTTCCCTCTGATGGTTTGTTTGATGGTTTGTTTTATTTCTCCCCGCCCCCAGTCACTTCTTGGAAATCTTGAAACTAGTTGCTCTTGATTTGTATATTTTGTATTATTTGTTCGAAGGAATAAAAGTTTTCATTAAATTTCTTGAATTGCTCAAAAATCCAGCCCCTTCACATTATCAAGTACCCACTATCTTCAAGCACACTGATTTTTTGCACTTTCTTGCCTTATGAGTTTTGTTGATAACTTTGAAACCTTTTACCTTTTCGAGGATTGCTTCGATGACTTCAGTCGTATATCTTGTTTAGTTTTCTCTTCGTTTCTTGTTGATGGTTTGATTTACTTCAGTTGATTCATTCTAGGGAAGGTATATTTGTAAAAAGGCTCTGAATAGTAAATCCTTTTTTCCTTATTGTTGTCTTTTAGTGGTTTTTAGATTCCTGCCTTTTTCTTAGAGATTACTGATCTCTTTTGAGATTTTTTCAGATGATTCGTCAGCTTTTCATTTAAAACATAATGGCTACATCTTTCGAAGAGGTTATTATTCTGTTGTCTAACTCGTAGATGTCAGTGTTGTTCTCTTCTAGTTCGATGAGAAGATCATTAGTTTTACTCTGCAAGCTTGTAGGGTCAGGTGAGTTTTTTTTATACCTTTGGTGTAGAATATTAATCTATGTTCTTCGCTGGTATCAATTTAGACTTTACATCATACCATTCTGTGGTCATTCCAACAATAACTTGATTCAAGATCTGAATATCTTGACGGTGTCGGGCTTGTCTGCCAGGATGTAGTCGTTTATGTCCTTTGATTCACGATTATGCCCCCCCATGCAAAAAAACAACAAAACAAAATAAAATGCCCCTTCCATACCGTCCTTTAACATAGTGACCCTTAGTTTATACTCACTAGTATAATGCTGGCTTCTGTCAGTCTGATCTTCCCTTTACTCTTTAGTAAGAAACTGATTCTTTGATAAACTGAAACTTCTGTGTACTCTAACCAAGTTAAAACTTGAAACATAAAGGGAGAGGTATGAATCAGCCAAAACCTCGAATCTGATCAAAACTCAACAGCCCCAAATACTGGGTCTTCATTGTTAGTTCCCATCTCAAGTTGATATAGTAGATATGTGAGTTGAGTTTGTTTGGAAAACGAAATCTTTCAATGGATAGAAAAACGGTCATAGGTGAAAGAATAGAAATGTCTTGTTAATCTCCAAACGTTAATGCAGACACTGTGTCATTATGATAGTGATAAAAATGCGTAGACCGAAGAAACATAGATTAAGAAATAAGCCATGAACTAAATTGAAATATTTTTATACAAAATTATGATTGGCTTAGATATTTGCAATGGGAACAAAGGGTTTTCAGTCAGTGATAAATATTTAGTGACATATCTTCGCCCGGACAGAGTGGTCGTCAATTTTTGCTACAACAAAAGATCACTTTAAGATGGCAAGCCTTCGGTAGAGCAAGCTCAACCTCAAAAAACAATTCGATCCCAATAATCCTAAAAAGAGTGTACAACCAATGCATCCTCCCGATAGTCACTTATGGAGCTGAAGCATGGAAGCTAACCAAGAGACAGACTCACAAACTGAGAGGCATGCAACGTGCACATAAGAGAATCATGCTCAAACTCAAATGGAGATCTCAAGACAGAACAGTATATATGGAAGAAAACAGGAGTCAGAGACATCATAGAATCTATAAGAAAACTTAAATGAAAATGGGCAGTCAATGTTGCAAGAATTACAGACAACCGATGGACATCACGTCTCACAACATGGATCCCCAGAGATCACATGTGAAACCAAGGCCCACAGAATACAAGATGGAGAGATTAACTTGACAAATATAGAAAAAAAAAACTGGCTCTGCAACACCCACGATGGTGAAGTGTGGCGAATCCTAGGGAAGGTCTATGTCTAACGATGGATGTCAAAAGACTGATGATGATGATGATGATGATAATAATGCTTTTCTTTAAGGAGAACCCTGCCGTTAAGCCCACATGGGGAAGGAGAAAATGAGTAATAAAGAATATGAGAAGGAAAGCTAGTGTTTGAAAGAGATGGTTAGGATATTATAGCTACAGTAGGGATTTGCTTGTTTCCTTTATCGGCCAGCTAAAATATAGCCAGCGAGTGAGTACAAAGAAGTTTCGCAATATTGATACGCACGTTAGTGTGCAGTTAATGTCTCCGGGCTTCTGTAGCAATAAAATTCACCCAGAGTTTCTGATACGCAAATAATGAGGAATATCTGGTTTTCAAAAAAAAAAAATAAATAAATAAATAAAGAGAAAGATACAGCAAATAAAATGATGATATTGACATCTTGCTATGGTATGTGACTCATAACGTCATATGCAGTGTCATCTGAGAATTTGCACATTTGGATCGAATCAATTTTGGGGTCTGGTTTCTGCATCTGATTATGGATAAATGTCGAAGGCCTTGGTCAATATTATTCATGGCTATTTCATATCACTTTCAGCAGAGATTTATATTCAAAAATACCAGGCCAAAGCGTTGACCAAGATGACTAGTGATTGGACTGAGCTGCAACAGTTTGTTTTTTTTTTGGATTATGTGAGCAACCTGGATTGGAATTCGAATTTAGTCCTTCAGTTCTGTTCTTACTTGACTCTTAGATTCATAGTGTAATTCTAACTAATGTGGAACATTGCAATTAACAGAAAAAATATGAAACTATTTTATGAATTGAGTTAGAAGTACACGAAGAAAATACCAAATATGCAATAGGGTAAGTTCGATCGTGAGTTAATCCCCTTGAATTACCTTTTGAACTCCTTAACATGAGTTTGAGGGTTAGTAACCATTAGGCCACTTCGCACATCCACGTGACAGACAGAAAAGAGGTATTCAAGACATGAATATATTCTTATTACTAAGAATTTATTGTCCGAATATCCCCTTGTGTTACTGGAAATCAATAACTCTTCTTTTACGTCTTTCTAGAGATTTTCTCGATTTAGAAAAAAAAAAGAAGCTTTTCGGGACTGATCATCAAAGGACGTAGAAATTGGCTTGGATTATCACAGAACATTCCTGAAAGGATTCGTACCAGAAGTATGTTCATATATCTAATAATGGCTGTAGACCGACGGTCTGTGCAGTTGCAATAAAATGAAAAAAAAAACATCTATAAATGTTAAGATGAAAGAAATCCTTGTCAAAAATTATCAATGGATAACAATGATTCATCGAGCAGAAAAAAAATTTGAAGTTATATGAGAGAATGGCATCAAAGGATAAATATGGTCAGAAAAGATTCCAATTGTGACATCACTTGAAACCATAAAATAATAATAAAATAAAATGAATAACATCTGGAAACATTCAAATTCTAGAGAATTATAGAAGTTGTTGATAAACCCACGAAAATAAGGTCCTCACTTGGTAAAAAAGCTAGAAAAAAAAAAAATACAAATGATGTCCCTCGCTTTTTTACACCGGAAAACATCTAAGATAGAGTGAAAAAAAACATATTGACGAATCTATATTCAGGATAATCTAGCTGTTATTAGTAAGCTGCCATAATAAGCCCCTTAAAAGATCAAAAATCCCTTTTTCCGAAAAACTAATTAATTAGAGACATCCAGTAGAGTACTGATGCCAAATTTCTTGTCGGTAGATAAAACAGTATGGCCGGGAGCGCCGGAACATATGAACAATGAAAACACTTGCATTTATAAAACATAAAAGGGGTTAAGAATTTCGCCATTTTTATGGTAACTGTTGTTCAATACTATTAATACTTATGACCATAAACTGGCAATGGGAGACGATCTCGTCCCTTGGCGTCAAAAATAACCATATAGACAAATCAAAGGCACAACTCGAAGGAGATAAAGATCTTGGTGGGACCTATAGAATACAATTGTGCGATACACTTCCAATCAAAAAATTACCAAGTTGAAAGGTTGAGCCTAAGCATTCGAACAAAACACAAAATATCTTTAGAAGAATTAACCTATAAAGGTTACGCGTGAAACATCAATTTTGAAATCATCCTTCTTTTGAAATCATCAGATCTTGAAATGCAACCTCTCTTGACTACATTAAAAACTTGAAAAAGGAGAGACATGATCAAGCATAAATTACCAACCTATCTACTCGTTATATGAATTCATTAGACCGGTTACTCACTTAATAAAACCTGGTGTCAATGCGAACTCAAATAAGGTAGAGCTGCCCAACTTACCTCTTGTTTAATTACTTTAATACATACGAGTCGACAGGCTAGGATAAGATAGCCATCCAAACGAATTTCCCTTGCTGTCCTATATTCCATATCATTTTTATCCTCTACAGCACCGTGAACAACCATATCTACCTCAGAGAGCTCAGCCACATCACTTGCCTTGGATGAGTTGTGTGCCATGACAGCAACTGCTCAAACAATACTCAAGACCCAACCAAGAGGACAACATCATACATTAGCACTGACAGCGTCAGAACGCTCTCAAAAGACGTGCATCCAACTGGTTTAGAAAATCAAATCAAACATATCAAATGAAGCATTAATGACATAGCAAAATGAGAAGATCTCGAGAAGAACCAATCGAACTGAAGTGCAAATATCTTCTTTACAATTATGGAAAAAAGAAAGTAAAACTAAACAAAATAAGCTTTTTCATCAATAAGGAACTCAAAGACAACGTGTTAGGCTTCAAAGCTGTATCAGACCGTATAGCAAATGTCACCGTACAGTTCTCAATGAGATACAAACTGAATATAACCCAAGTCTACACTTCCACTTTGCAGTTAACCAGAGAGGAAATGAACAACTTCTGTGATGATTAGAACTCCCTACTCCAAAGTACGGGAAAATTCTTCATGGGAGACTTCGATGTGACAAGGAAATGAACGTTGTGTTGGTGAGTTTGGACATAAAGTACAGAAGGGGAGAGGAGTAGATCTTGAGAAAATTGCCGTAGCGAATGGGTTTTAAAATCATGACCACTATCTTCAAGGAGAGACCCCAAAAGAAAATAGACTTAGAAGAGCCCCAACGGCGAAACCAAGAACGAAATAGACTGCACCCTAACTGACTAAAACAATTCGAAAGAAACGAAGAGAAGACAAAAAAATTGTACACGACGGCAGAAACAACTCTCAAAAAAGATCGGGGTTTCAAAGCTATGAAGTTCCCAGTACAGGCCAAGAACACATAATTAGCACACTTGACAAAAACGGAAACTTAACAACAGACAGAGACAGGATTATCGAACGTGCCCAGAATTCTACGAAAATCTCAATCCTCTAGACAGAGAGTACAAAACAACGAACAGGATACGCAACACACAAGCAATCAGTCCGAAGATTTTCGAGAAATTACACCATGGGAGATGAAGCAAGCCACCAAACAAAGAAAGGGAAATCCCCTAGACCATGTAACATCACCATCGATCTACTGAAAAAGCTGGTAAGATCATTACTAGGAAATTAGCTATTCAATTCAACTAAAACAAAGAGAAGTCCTGGAAGATTAGAACACAGCTATCCGAATGATTTTGTATGAAGACCGAAACCTGAAACACCTCAACAACTATTGACCTATAAGCCTCTAAAAACTTTCAGCAAAAGTCATCCCCAACCAAATTACAAAAAAAACTTTAGATGAAAACCAACCACGGGAGCAAGCTGGCTACATAAGAGGTTACTCGACTATGGACCATCTCCATTCGATAAATCAGCTGAAAGAAAACAAAAACAAACAAACAATGAAATACGAAATACCACAGTAGCATTTATTGAGTTTAAGAAAGCCTTCGACTCCGTGGAAATTCCGATAGTCATGAAAGCCGTCACTGTACAGCATGTAGACCCTTATACTTCAGGGTATTGTAACATATATACAGTCACAGAGGCTCCTTTATCAGGCTACATAGATACTCTGGACCCTTTAAGCTTCAAAAAAGGCTAAGACAAGAGGATATCAGTTCACCAAAACTGTTCACGGACTGCCTCTAGATGATATTCAGAAACATAGACTCGGGAGATGAAGGAATCAAAATGGGCAGTGATTATCTGAACAACCTAAGATTACCACACGACATCACCCTTTATGCAGAGAATGTCCACGACCTCCAACCAATGCTAAATGGATTGAATGAAAAAAGCAAGAAATTCGGCCTTCACACGTCATGTGCAACAATCAAATCAGAAATAAAAGCACATCCATCAAAATCTAAGGTGCGAACTGGATAAGACCACTTCATCTACTTAGGACAACGGATTTCCGTGAAATACTCAAAAAGAAGAAGAAATCAAGCGAAATATCACTCGAGGATGGTGAGCCTTTGTCATAGCAAGCTAAATCTTTAGTCCTAAAGAGAAGGGTATACAACCAATGTATCACCCGATTGTCACCTATGGAGCTGAAACATGGAACATAACTAAAAGACTGGCCCTCAAATTGAGAACCATGCAACGTACACATGAAAAAAAAATCATACTCAACCTCACGTGGAGAGATTGTAAAACATCATGATATATCAATCGAGAACAGGAGTCTGAGATAACATAGAATCTATTAGTAAATTCAATTGATAATCGGATGTTCATGTAACAAGAATGACAAACATCCAATGGACATCACAACTCAAAACTCGCAACATTGATCCCTAGAGATTACGTGGGCAACTGAGGCCGGCAGAATTCAAGATGGAGAGACAGACTATGGACAAAGTCATAAAGCATTGGCTCCACTACGCCCATTACAGAGAGGTGTGGCAAATCCTGAGGAAGATCCATGAGTAACGAATTACGTCAAAAGACATGATGATGACGATGATAAAAGTCAAGATGAAAGAAACACTAGAAAAATACCGTTGATTCTTTATTTCATCTAATAGAAAATACACCTAAATGATATCATTAGCGTCTTCAAAAATGCTAAGCATATTCCAGGCTTCTGAGCACTGAAGAAAAGTTCATTTCAATGCGCTGACAGAAGCTCGAAATAGTTTTATCGCCAGGATCTTATGGTTTCCAAATCCTGGTGTTACTGCCAATCGATTACACTCTTTGATCTCTTTTAGGACGTGGGACTTCTAAGCAATAGAAATATTTTTTTTCGGAACAGAACTTCAAAGGATATCGGTTTGGATTAACATATAGCACATAAATAAAAGGGATCACACCAGATTAATGTTCAGTTATCTGGGAACTGCGCAAACTCTTTCGGTTTTTTTCAAAAGGAAACGGCAAGAAAAGGCATCTGGATTTTCTTTGAATGCGATACTTGTTACTTTTCACGACGTCAAACGGAGATAATGGTAATCCATTGATGTTACGAATGTAAAATATAGTCGTTGAACGAAGCATACAAAGACTTCAAAAAGTCATACAAATTCCCCCCAAACATTACTATACAACTTATTGATCAGATATTAACACAATTATGAAAGTAAAAGCAATTTATTTGTTGATTTTTTTTTATCAGACACCTAGGATATTAAAAATATCGGGATGCACCTCCAAAAGAAATTACAACGAGAGTTCAGTACTTTGAATGCACTATTCATGACGTACCTAAATGATTTCAAGCTGTCATAAAGATTGTCGACAAAGTTAAATTTTTAACCGGTTTGTATGTATATATATATATGTATCACAGTGACTAAAAGGCTGAAAATTCCAACATTTGATCCTTAATATGTTTAGATAAACAAACAATCTTTTTTCTTTGACTTTCCCACTCTAAATACATTTTTAGAGAATGTGTGTGGATTTACCATGTAAAATTTATGCAAAATTGGTCCCTTACTCTATGCCAAGGACGCTTTTTTTTTCGAAACATCAGACCTTTTAGGAATCACTGCCCAACGAAAAACGAGAAAAATGACTTATTCATTGATCACCCTTTTTTTCATTTTTTTACTTTATCAATCCAGCATAGCACACTGCCAAAAGACGTTGGCCATGCGAAGGTTTGTGTCGTTATGATATCTTTCTTAGTATTTCTTTTATCTTAATTTTTCCCAGTCAGTAATATATATATATATATATATATATATATATATATATATATATATAGTCATTAATGTTTGTCTGTTTGTTCACAAAGTATCTACAAAATGTCTGAGTGTGTGATATATTGGCTAGAGGAAACAACTTGATCAAAAGTTTGAGAATTTCTCTTCGATTGGGAGATAGTTTCTCGTTCTTCGGACATCTATCTGGATCCTCTCATGTATACCAGTTTATACACTCAGTCTCCAAAATTTCTCAATTAATTTCAATGATATTTCTGGGAATAACAACGAAATATTCAATGTTTTTCGTCCTCTAAACACAATATTCTGAATTATAAAAAATCAAAACTTACACAGTTACCTCCCTTGAATTTTTGTTACAAATAAAATGGTTTCCATCCATTTTTTTTTTATTTAGTGAACAGCGTTGGAAGTGGGATATGCTTTCTAAGTGCTTATTAGTTTTAGCTATTTTTCTCGCAACTACTCAGATTGTCAGTGTAACGCCGTTAGTAAAAATCCACTAAAATTAAAATAGAAAAAATCTATAATTCGCCCAAAGGCCGTCTCTCTGTCTGTATGTATGAAGTCGCCTACCATCAAAACTACATGATATAAATCCATAAAATTTTCAGTGGGTGTGGACTTGATCCCCGGAAACTGTTTTTATCAAATTAGTTTTTGAAATCCATCCCCAAAATATGATTGGGGTTGTGGGAGTCTCAAATCTGGGGGAGTCTATTTACATGATTATTCGTCAATGGTAAAAATAATTTTGATGACGTAATAAAAGGATATTTTGGTTCTCTCTTCTCATCTCAATCCGCGGAGACAAAAGGTTTGACGTAATAAAATAATATCTTTATATTTTTTTCTCAACTCAATCCGTGGAGATCAAAATGTGACGTCGACTGAATTCTTTATTAAGAAAGAGGCAAAATTTTTTTTTTTATATATCTCATATTGCGATGTTTATCGGTTGTATATGGGTGAATAGCAGTGTTTTCATTGCCGTGTGTTTTCATGTAAAACATTAAAGATACATTTCTCAAAGACATCAAATTTTGGGACAAGGGAATATGCCGATGATATAAAGGGAACTTTTTACTTTTAGGGGGTCAAAATCAATCATCATCATCATCAGTCCGTCGTTGGACGTAGACCTTACCAAGGGTTCATAGACCACCTGCAATTGATAGATCAACTGAGAGAAAAAGCAGCAGAATATAAACTACCACTCACCGTAGCATTTATCGGCTTCAAAAAGGCGTTCGATTCAGTAGAAATCCCTGAGGTCATTGAGGCCATCACTCAACAAGGTGTAGATCCAGTACATGTCGAAGTGCTGAAACATATATACAATCACAGCAGCTTCTTTATCAGGCTACATAAAGACTTAGACCCCTTCCAGCTCCAGAGAGGAGTAAGACAAGGTGATACCAGCTCACCTAAACTCTTCACAGCCTGCCTCGAGATGATTTTCAGAAGGCTAGACTGGGAGAGTAAAGGAATTAGAATAGACAGTCGAAATCAATAAGGAACTTTTTTCTTTTTCGCTTTCAGAGAGAGAGAGAGAGAGAGAGAGAGAGAGAGAGAGAGAGAGAGAGAGAGAGGAGAGTTTTTTTCAAAATCGACGGAGATAATTTTTCAAGTTTTAAGGGTCAAAATTGAAGAGTGTTACGATCGATACGGAACATTTATTGCCATTTTCAGAAATCAAAGTCAAAAGGGAAATTCAAAATCGTTGAATGAAAGTCTATTTCATTTTTAGGGGTCAATTCTATTGGTTCAAAATAAATTGAAGAATCCACTTCCTTTTCAATATTAACCCGACCTTTCCCAACGTCAATTCTATATGCCCTTTTATACGATTTCCCCAATTTTTGAACTTTGGCTCACCTTGTTTTCTAGCAGTTTAAAGAGTGATATTAAATCTATTTCAAAAACTATTAAAATTGAACGCTTTCTGATTTTGATTTATCTATCGTTCTATTTTTTGTGGGAGTGGGTGACAGCAATTTTCTCCATCCATGTAGGCGGGTATTCATTTTTGTGGTTGAAAATGCTTCATTTAATAAATAATATAACAAGGAAATGTTACCATTGCTTGATGTAACGTTCTCTTTTTAACATTTTTTTTTGTTCCTGGGTAATTAACGTTATTTTTCATAAATTGTGTGTAAAAAGTTTATGAACTGTTAATTGATCCATTCGAACTCAGCTTTTGTGACCAAGTTAGTTATTATTGAAATCTACGTATTTCCAATTTGATTTCAACCAAATTTGCACGTTTTTAATCACATAAAGTATAAAATTACAAAACAATTACACATGAATATGTATATCCCAGCTGCAAAAGATTTCCAGATTTCTTCACTCATAAGGACTTAGAAAAAATTACACCTAATTCCTAGGAACAAAAATTACGTTGTAAATTTTTAATATCGAAATAAACCAGTTCTTTTCGAAGTTCTTTTAGTCCAGAAATCGTTTATGGACTTACAACATGAGCAATATCTTAGTAAATACGAAGAAAAGTGGTTGGTTCATGAATTTATAAATTATATTTCGGGGTTAAAATCGATGGGAAGTTTTCGTTCCACTATTAGAAGTTGAAATCCTAGGGATTTTTTTCCTCCACTTTCAAGGTTCAAAATCGGGGCGGGGAAATTTCTGAGACTCACTGTTGTTACTATTACGCTAATGGTTCCCAGCCTTCTTCAAATACTGGCGCTCTTAATACTGGATGATTCTTTCTCGGCACCCTAATTTAGTAAATTCAGAAAAAAAACTGCATTCACGTTCATGTGGTTAGATTACTTGAGTGATGAAATTATGAATCATTCATTCCATGAAAAGTAGCATATCTATTTCCAATCTTAATACTCATAATTACTGTTATGATGGATGAGTGTCTTGTTAAGAACATAGATTTTTTTTCAAATCTTATCCCCTACCTATCATTGTAAACGTTAATCAACGGTCTGAATTACGATTAACTCGAATTATCAATATTTTCTGAGATCCTGTGACGCCTCTGGGAACTAGAAGCGGCGCCCTAGGGAGATGCAGGACACAATAAGGGAATACTGTTTGTTTATTCTATTTTTTGTCTTTATAACTAAGATTTGGCCACTGTAACCCCGTGTTCTCTTTCTATCAGAATTTCTGGGATGAGTTGCTGTAACTATTATACATTGATTTTTCTGGTCCATTTTCCCCATCTTTGCTATCTTTGTCACAACATTTCGGCCGCTGTACTCACTACTCTTTCTTCTATCTAAATTTTAGAGACTATTTGTTGTGGATATCTTATTGATTCTTTTGGGACAAAGTTGTTGCTTTCATCAAAACGTTTCAACCACTGCACTCTCTGGTTTTCTTTCCGTCTGAAGTTTCAGAAAATAACACCCTTGTCTTTGTTGGCTACGATCAATTATGATTCGAAAACGTCGGTCTACCTTAATTCATTTTCAAATGGATTAGAAAGAATCATACAAACATAGGTTTATCCAGTTTTTAAGTGATTCTAGCTGTCTGGCTATGTATGCATGCATCAAGTGTACAAACCGCACCAATCCAGTTGAGAGCAGGACTTTTAGACACAAAAAATGTTTTTTTTGTTTTTTGGGGGATTCCCAAAGTAGGTTTTTCGGGGGGACGATTTACAATATAAGTTAAATGCTAAATTGGTCACTTGGTTAATTCAGCAGTATTTGTGCTAGTTTTTTCTAAGTTTGATTTTTTAGTGATCCAACAAAATGTTGGAGAAGGAATCAATTGCTTGCTCTCCCCTACCCATTTTCTTGATAGATAACCTACAATACATCATGCTGCCAAAAGATGTTTGTCACATGACAGTCTCTACTGAGTGACTAACCAAGACTGTTACATAGGGTGGGTCATTTGTAACAGAGAAGCTATTTTCGGCATAACTAATGAATTCGTTCCCATGGGGTTTTTTGAAAGGACAAGTTTATAAGATGAATTGAAGGCAAACAAGCTGACTACTGCAGGGCTGAATTCCACTCTTCTTCGATTCTATTCTGACTGGATATAGGTATCGTAGATATAATGAATTAAAAAAGATGTAACAGAGGTTCTGTGGGTATGTAAGACCAGTCATTTTGGCACAGTCAGCAAGACAGGTCATGATTTCAAGATTCCGGTAGAGAAATGCTAATTTTATATATCAGTTCAGTTTAACGTGAAAGGACAGACTAATAGTGAAGAGTTCAATCCCTTATGGAGCTGAAACATGGAATCTAACCAAGAGACGAACCCACAAACTGAGAAGCATGCAGTGTGCACATGAGAGAATCATGCTCAACCTCACATGGAGAGATCACAAGACAGCACAATATATCAGAAAGAAAACGAGGGTCAGAGACATCATAGAATCCATTAGAAAACTCAAATGGCAATGGGTTGGTCATGTTGCGAGAATTAAAGACAACCGATGGACATTACGACTCACAGCATGAATCCCCAGAGACCACACGCGAAACCGACGCCAACAAAATACAAGATGGAGAGATAAACTCAACAAATTCAGAAAATACTGGCCCTGCGACGCCCATGATAGAAAAATGTGGCAGATCCTGGGGAAGGTCATTGTCCAACAATGGGCGTTAAAAAACTGATGATGATGATGATTAGTTGGAGACAAGTTCTTGTTCTTAGAGAGGAAAAGCCGAGTCAACACCAGTCTCCGGCTTGAACTAGGGTTTGACGACATTACTACAGCCATTGGCCCTTTTGAATGAACGACATGACGTTCAGTAGTGTGGTGAGTATGGAAAAAGTTCCCACACGGCAGGATGATCTATAGAAGCTCCATAATTGATGTATAGATTAGCAGTTTCAATTCAACCAAGATAAAGGCAAGTGTATGCAGGTGGGAAAAAATGCTCGTTATGACTATTTCATCAGAGACTAAAGAATAGAAGCAACGTCAAAGGAAAAAAATGATTTAGGAGTTCTGATCATTAAAACCGAGGATCATGTAGGATAAATAATGAAAAAAGGCATACAATATATTGGGTTGCATAAAGAGAACTTTAATAGACAATTCCTTTGGGAAGATAAAGAAAAGAGAAGACATTCAGCGCTTACACGAATGATGAATAAAGTTGAAGCATTAGCACACAAGGAAAGAACGCAGAAAATCTAACCTCATCTCTTTGGAAAGAGGAAGAGAAAGACCAGACTCAAAAGAGGCATTGAAATTGGTAGAGAGGCTGCATGGATGTAGAACCTGAAAATTTCTTTCAATTTGATAAAACTTGAAGTAAAAGACATCCATATAAAGTACAGGGAAAAAAACATACTTTATGAATTGAGTTTGAGACATTTTTTCAGCTAACAAGTTGCCAGCTTTTGGAATGGATTCAGTGTAAAGGCTATTGCAGTCACATTCGTTTACAGTTTGAAATTCGTAATTCAGCCAATGTTTGAAGGAAAATAGCTGGGCTGAAGGTGGATCAATAAGACCCCTTGTCCATAACCAACATCTGGTATCTGCCATGCGTTAATGAACGATGTGCTGACCCGCTGTCGGGGAATACGAAAATTCAAACTGGGTTCATTTGTCTGATGTAACTTATCAGAAAATAAATCAGGATAAATGATCAGAATCAAATCGTTCATGTCACTGTAAAATCCCCGATTTGTGAGCTTCCCAGCCATGGATTGTTGCAGTACTCTGTATCCCTATCACTGTTTACGACACGTTGATGAAATATTTCGAAGTAAAATATCTCTTTCTCTTTCTCTTTCTCTCTCTCTCTCTCTCTCTATATATATATATATATTGTGTCATCCACAGACAGCTGTTTCGATGTATTACATCTCTTAAGTATGGCTATAGACTTTAACCCATCCAGTACCACCGGGCAGAATTGAAACCCTCACATCGGCCGATATCCTACCTCTGGACTATGGAACTGGGTGGTCAGCAAGGCTGAATTTAAGCAATATATTCATTTCATGCAGACACTCCTCATCCACCAGAGAGCTCTATTCCTAAAGAAGAGCATTGCCTAAGCTTACAATGGATGAGTTACCTCCCTTAAAGAGTGCTCAACCCTGAATATATATATATATATATATATATATATATATATATTACTTTACACCTGTTAATGGAGTATTTAGTGACAAGGATAAAACATACCACCTTATGTAATGTATCTTGAAGCTATTTCTTTTACTAACATTTCATGACTCTTATAAATATGTCAGATATAAATACCCCACCCATTATTTTATGATAATAATTAATTTTAATTGACACTTTGATTAGAAGTCCCATCTCATTCAAGCTCGCAATTTGCTGCTTATTAATTTCTTCCCAAAGGTAATTGGCAACCAGAAATATGTTTCATGGAATAACATTTAACTTTATTTGGTATGATTATTAACAATTATACTCAAATTCTAATTGACATGTGGGTGTGAACAAAGACGGATAAGAGCATCGTGGCAGAGACAGAGACAGAGAGACAGAGTGAGAGAGAGAGGGGGGAAGAAACGGAAATACATTTCACGACAGCATATTTTGGCTTGTGTCCCTGGGATGACGTCTTAATATATCTATTTCATTATCTATCTCCTATTCTCGGAGAGGACGCAAATTAATTTAGCCAAATATAGATACCAAAAAAGAATCTTTTCAATGCGAGTATGAACTGTAGTGATTCCTTCAGTTAAAGTGAATGAGCGCAAAGTAAAAGATTCAGAAAATTGATGAAAATACATGATACTGATTCGAAAATAATTTTCACCATCATCATCATCATCATCATTATCATCATCATCATCATCAGCAGCAGCAGCAGCATTTCAGTTCTCGTTGTCAGACGTACATGTCCGCTCTGATTCACCAGACATATCTATCGTCAGCGTCGCAAAGCAAGAACCGTTTGAGTATGTCTAGTTTGTCATGCCCTTCTATTTTTAGCCGGCTAGAATTTCGCATATGATCTTTGGAAGATTCACGTCGTGAGTGATGACAAGTGGTCGTTTGACATTCTAACAACATGACTAATATTATAATTCTCTCTTGTGCTCATTGCATGGTTCTCAATTTGAGGGCCACTCTTTTGGTTTGTTTCCATCTTTAAGCACCAATGTGCGATTATCGGGAGGATACATTAGTTGTAGACCCTACTTTTCTAGAACAAATGAGTTTTTTTTTGTTTTTGTTGCTTTTAATGTTGAGCTTACACTGCCGAAAGTTTACTAGCTTAGAGTTAATATCCGGTTGCAAAAATCAAATTATGACCAGGGACAGTAGTTCTCAACCTTTTCTGACTCTTTTCGCTATATTGCAGAATGTCAATCTCCACTTACAAGATTATCTCAGAAAGTGCATTTTGAATGATATGCATACGATATCATTGTTTTTTTTTCATATTAACTCATATACAACACAAACACATTAGAGATTTATACCGTTAGACAGACAGATAGCTAGATATAAGATATACAAGGCTGTTGGACCTGCCCCGTGGCCAGGACAGATATGTTCATTCCACTGACATCAATACTCACCGTTCAAGCCCACGAAAGCCAGGATATTTAATGGTATTTTCAAGGTAGGCGAATACAATGATGGAAATGAAAAAACCATAAGCCAAAATAAATAATGGATACGATATATATGGCAACCTTTAAGTTAACGGGACCACAGGTCGTAGCCTTTTTAAAACGCTAAAAGTGGCTAGAGTTGTCAATGGAAGATCTGGTTAGAAATAGTTAAAATTAGAAAGTTTTAACTTCCAGATAACTGTGTGTTCAAAAACCTCATACAGAAGCTTCATATATATATATATATATATATATACATATATATATATATATATATATATATATATATATATATATATATATATATATATATATATATATATATATATATATATATATGTATATATATATAACCAGCTAGCGTGAAGTTTATTGAATTTTAGCAGTTTGAAATGGCTACCATCTTGTTACTTGTGGCCTCTGTCAAACCAATGATTGCTCACCATTATCAATAATTTTTGACTATTTTCTGTCATTCAATTTTTTTACTAGCTCTTTTTTCAAATCCACCCAGGTCGTCATTCTACGGCAGTAAGCAACCAAAGTGTTAATCAGAAGTAAAGGATACTCTCTCACTGGGACCTGCTTCTTCATAGCTTTTGCCTCGGGGAACCTTAGTTAAACAGCTCTGATCGTCTGAAAACCAAAGCAAATGTTGGGATGTCTTGTTTTTTTTATATCAAATGTCCAACACCAGTCCAAATCAGAAGATTTCCCCCCGCTGTAACAGGGACAAGTACAATCCAATTCAGGGGAGTAAACTCTTTACTATCTTTTTGTCCTGTAACGTTTAACCCAACCAATACAAAAATTAGCATTTTTCTACCGTGATTCGACATTCGCCGCTCTCCTTCTGACTGAATCAAAATTGACAAGTATTTCAGATCTCTGAAAACTTAAGTTATAATCTTTTATTCGTTATGTATACATTACAAAAGTTTCAGTAATCATCTCCAGTTAGAATAGAAGTAGAAGTTGAGTTTGACCCTACAGCAGCCAGGGTGGTACAAGTGATTTTTCTTACCAGTTTTCGAAGTTTAATCGTTGGGCATAGGCCTTCCTAGAGAAGGTGTGGGACATTTGTGGCTTCAATTTAGTATTCACAAACATTCAGGGGCGGATCCAGGACGTTGAGCGGGGAAAGAGGGCTCAAAAAGAAAAAGGTAATTTTCAAAAATACATGAATGTTTTATATATATATATATATTGACTCAAATTCTGAGTAGAAAAAAATCACTTTAAAAATAGATCGACTCATACACAGTCCTATATGGTAACTAGTTTAATAAGCGTCTACTTTCAAAATTGGAAATTACGAAATTCTAATTTTCCAAGATTAAAACTTAGTTCGTGTATATTTGAGATTATTCAAGTGTTTCTATTAATATTTGTTTTATCTAGATATTCAAAATTTGTTCAATTGTTCTTTGTCTGAGAAGAGTACGGGATTTTGGCCCACTGGACCCACCCCTTGGTTCTAAGCCTGTAAATGATCAACAAAACAAGTGCGTTGACCAAGATACGCATAGATTAGTCGATATCTCATCTTGAAATAAAATAAATATTTACTTACTCCCACCAACCACTGTAACCCCACCTTAACAACTCAAATAGAGTAGAGATTTCTATTTTTGCCAGAGATAAGATCAGACTACATCCAATGAAAATAGACAAGATTACACGCGATAAAATGTACATAAAAAGTCTGTCCAAAAAGTATCCAGCCATTTTGGATATTTCGAGAATTGATCAGAGAGGACCTTACACTGCATGGGCGAACAGACACTCATTCAGCGGTCAGACGTTCTCCAGTATGTTTTTTTTTGTTGTTAAAACTTCACATCAGCGCAGGTTGTCAACCTCCATTTCACAGTTAACATCTGCCCCGAAGTATTTCACCGTTAATAGACGGAAGAATCCCGACTTTGAATGAGAATAGCGTGGACGCAACGAGGCAGCTGATGGTGATTTCGAAAGAGGGCCCTGCAGACTGTTTTTAAAAAAAAAATCTGATGGACGCAGGGATAAGTGTGTGAAGTCCCTTGAGGGTTCTTTGAAAGGAAACGAGAAATCATTGTCCAAGGTAGTCTATTTTCGTTAAAATTAAACGGTTGTGTACTTTCCAAGCGTACATTGTATTTGGTTCACTAAGATAAATACATATATTTACTCCGATCAGCTTAGTGTGGCATAGGGCCAAAAATGCTGAGAGGTTCGAGTTCTGCAGAAATTACTACCATAACATAAGCTTGTGGATCCAGTATAGACGCTATCGTGGATATAAACTGACTTTAACCTAGTCTTGAATAAAGAATGACAAGTCGTTAAAAACTGCCTCTCTGCCTTACTGATACAGTCTGGAGAGGTAAATTGAGTGATACGTCTGGCGCTCGGTTGCAAGAGCTGCTGGGAGGACGTAAGATTTGGTGTTAACCCGCCTCAATGGGCCCCATTCTCTGGTTTGGAATCAGAGTAATCGTTCTCCTAAACCGGTTGCCTTCCCTGGACTAGAGAACCTAATCAGCCAAACTATCTTATCCATAGATCAGAAAGAAGAGATCGATTCATGTCTCAGCTAAGGGCATTAGTGTGAAGTGAAAATAAAACAGCTCCGACTGGGGTTTGAACACGAGTCACCGATTCCATAGTCAGTGTATGTCATAATTATCATCATCAGGGTTGTATTGGGAATCATGCATCGTTCATATACGTAAATGTCTAATAATGGGTTCCTCAACCATTTTCCTATGGCACCCTTTAGGGTTTTTTAAAAATTCATCGCCCCAACTTACGTCCCTTTAGAGTGATGTTTTACACGCTGAAAATAACTTTCTACATTATGTATTGCCTTTAGCCAAAATAATGTATTGCTTTGCCTTGGCTAAGCCACGTAAATTTCATATAAAATTATTTATAACGATTAATGGGAATTTCTTGGCAATCTAAGTCTGCTTCCAGAGGCATTGTCGTGAAAAAGGGAGAGATCGTGCTATTGGAAAATGCCCCCAGCACCCTGATGGAGGAGTTGTGCACATTATTTATATAAAAAAAAATAGTTCATCTATAGAATTTCAACTGACAATAAGAGACATGAATTGCATAAATAATGTTTCAGCCTTCTCACCAGTCTTGCAGGCCATAAAATCCACTGTAGAGTATTGATTGGCTTGTGGGTACATACGAGAAGGCTTCCTTCTGTCCTGAGTATATTCTCTAATGGGTGCAAGCCTTATCGAAACGAATGGAGTTCGCGTGATGTCCAGCAAAAAGAATCTCCTGTCGTTCTTGGGGAAAGCCAAATGCGATAAGATTGGCATTCGTATGGCTGCCAGAAACGAAAATGTTGTTATTCCCTGGTTTTGAATCAGAGCTGTCCCCGTTCGGTTGCTTTCTCATACCCGAGAAGGAGAGATGGATTCATGCTTTACCCAAGTGAAGTGGAGGTAAATAACCTTGAACCTTGCCTACCTATTCCATTGCCTGCACCGTTGACCTCTACGCCACCCGCACCTTAGCGAGTTTATACGAAGCGACCGTCTTCATTCTCCAAAGGAAATCAAGTTGACACTTAGCGAGGTTGTGTCAGCTTTGACGAGATTTGGCTTCTTTTGAGAGAGCAATTCCATCAACCTTCCAGTAAAGCTGGAACTTTACAAATCTTTAATGCTCTCCCCTTTATTGTATTGGTGCCAGAGCTGGGCACTTACGACTGAACAAGGAAGTATACAACCATTTATACACGAGTGTTTCAAGTATCCTTTAAAGAACACTTACGCAGAACACAAAGATATGTCAGACAGACACCTCAATCAATGCTGACTAACCAAAGCTATTAGTTGGCATAAGTAAGCAACATAAACTCATCTTATACGGTCATGTTTTCTGCCCCGGCTCCCTGTCTAAGATCATCCTTCAAGGCAGTACGAAACAGAAACGTCGTAAAGGCGGACAATTGAAGACTTCAAAGACAACATTAAAGACGCGACTAGCCATAACATTGTTTAATGGATACATTAAAGGAGAGAGAGAGAGAGAGAGAGAGAGAGAGAGAGAGGTGGGAGAGACAAAGAGAGAGAGAGAGGGAGAGAGAGAGGGAGAGAGAGAGAAACAGAGAGAGAGAGAGCGTTGCTGTGACATACTGGATGCTTCAAAGAATGATGCACCCATGTTTTTGGTAATTTACATTCAATTTATCTCGTCAAACCCCAGTTCAAAGTTTAGGGTCGACTTTGATTTCTCACCGTGAAAACAACAAGAATAACAAGAAAATTTTCGGCAAAAATGAGAGGTATAAATCAATATATATATATATATATATATATATATATATATATATATATATATTGTGTTATCCACTGACAGCTGTTTCGATGTATTATATCTCTTCAGTGTGGCTAGACTTTCCATTATCCCATCCACTACTGCGAGGTAGGATTGAAACCATCACTTCATATCCTACCTCCGGACTACGGAACTGGAAGGTCAGTAAGGCTGAATTTAAGCGATATATTTATTTACACAGAAATTCCTCATCCACCAGAGTCCTCTATTCCTATGGAGAGAGCATTGCATAAGCTAACAATGGATGTGTTACCTCACTCAAAGAGTGCTCAACCCTGAAAATAGGAGCATTAATTATATACATATATATATATATATACATATATGTATATATAAAACCAATATCATATTGTGATGACGGACGTATGACTACGAAGCAAAATAGATAATTTTAATATTCCTGGAACCATCTTGAAATTTCATTGTATCTTTTTTAGCTCATGGTGCACACCTTCGCTGAATGACAGTGAAATTAATCGAGAATCTTTGGACACATTGTGTAGAAAACATGAGTAAATAGATACATGTACGAACTGGAAAGAAAGAGAAAAAAATATTTCAATCACGAAAAATTCTGGGATCTGCCCAAACCCCTTTCTCGAATCTCCCATCTGATTTTCTTTATTTTTCTATCCAATTCTCAACACTGCCAAGAATACGGAAAAAGGGAGATAATTGGAGCAATCCGTCGATGGACTCCATGCTGAAAACAAATTTCAGGACGCATTCACGACAGACAAGTTGGAGAATACGCAATAATATTTTCTACCGGCGAGGAATGTCGTCAGGTACAATGAATGCCAAAATCTTCTTCTTTCAGACCAAATCGAAAAAAATATTAAAAGCGTTCATGCAACAAGAAGTGAAGTGAAATTTGGAGAATAAAGAATTTCTATACGTCAGATTAGACCGTATTATTATTTTTTTTTTTTTGTAAATTGATTCTTTGAATAAAACAAAGAAAAGAATGTACTTTGTTCAAAACCCGAAACGTTGTTTATACAATTTTTGACAGCATTTAGCAACATTTGTTTTTTATAATGAAGGTATTGATTCTCAGTCAATTTTTTGAAATTTATCCCCCTTAAAAAGTCCGAAACAACCAAACAACCATTGGATCAAAAATAAAACGAAAAATATTGTCTGGAATCCAATATGATTCATTGGGAAATGAAAAATTTCCTTTCTTCCCTTAATTCTTTCATTCTTGTGCTTTCTATTTTTCTTATCTTGAAAATTGATTTAAAAACTGGAGAGTGACGTAAAAAAGAAAGAAAAGGACACCTTTTCCCTTACTCTATCTCTCTATCCTTATTTCGAACGCAGTGGTTTGATCCAAATTTGGTCTGAACAAAAATCTTTCTGATATTCAGAGAACTGTCCACTTTCGTAGTAGTTAAAATGTGATGTTTGAGGGAAAGCGTACGTAATTGGAAAGAAAAAAAACTAATACCTTAAAAAAATCTCATTTTGAAAGCGTAGAGTTATAGAGAACATAAATAGATACACACGTCTTGAATACACTCGAAAATGTAGCAAGGCTTGAGAAAATCAGTTTCAATTTTTAGATTTTTTTTCCTATCTCTCATCAGCTCCACATTGAACGACCGCGGCCATGGAGAATTTTATCCTTTTTTCGTTTTTTATATATATATGCCTGTGTTTATGAATTCCAGCTTCAGTCGCCATACTGTTTTGTCTACAAACTTGAAAATTGGCCCCGGTACTCCACTAAACCCCCCTCTAAAAATGATTTTTTTTCATTTTTGAAAAGAAAGCGTTTTCGACATTTTGAAGATCTTATTTAGACGGGTTTAATAACAACATCTAGATTCTCCAGAATCCTCGCCTCGTTCTATTATATAGAAGAGGTTTAAGTTTCTTCTGTTATCGTCTTAGTAAAAACATGGAACAAGCTCCTTCGATATCTTTGCTTCTGGCTAATTCTGACCGCACGGAAAATCGGGGAATAATACCTGACAGAACAAGCCTTATTCTCCCTGGGTCAAATTACATTAATACCGAAAATAATTACTGCGACTTTTGAATTGTTAATACATATAAGTCAGAATAAACCAAAATCACGGGATTATTTATGTATTGATCGGCACTTAAGAGATTGAAGCTACGAGGTAATTTTTTTCTAATAATTCAAGTAACCAAATTGAAAGTTTTTTTTATAGTTATCTATTTTAATGTATTATCAGACATTTAAGTCATAAGAGTTTGTATGACATTATCTATGACGTAATTGTTTTGTCATAATAGGAAACTAACCAGCAACAAACAAGAGACAGAAAATTTGTATATAAGCTCATTGCATGGTTAGATGATATGTCCAAACTTATTTTTAAAAATAGTATTAACGTAGGACTGACCATCTGTTAGGCTATAACAATTTGATATAGTTTGACCAAAGGTATTTGAACTGTATTTTCTATAGCCCACAGCTAGACTAGAAGAGTATTGGCTAAAGAAAAAGGGCGAATATTGCCTGGATCACGACCTTTGCCTTTTATCACAAATATACCTCAGTTATTTTAAGATTCTGAGAAGAAATATTTTCATTATTTCATATATTTCGTTATCAGTTTTGATTTGTTCCTCTCTCTGTCTTCTACTTTTTATCGAGACGTTTTTAGTCGATTTATTCAGGATAATCGAAAATAACAAAGAAACCTTTTTGATCGAATTTCTTGAAATAGAAGAAGGCAGAATTAGATCTGTTTGTAAGGAATCGATGGAAAGAATTCCTAAAGAGTGTTGAGTTGGGGAAAACAATCAACTGGTTTTGAGATATGTCAACCAGAAGTTATCATTTTCTTTGATCGATCATTTCACTCAGGGGATTCAAGTTGGAGACTATACATTTGAGGGAAATTTTCTTTGACCCATTGCGTGATATGCATAAATTTAAATAAATAAAGGAACTGAAAGGTCCCATGACACTTCCCGATGGTATTTCCCTAGTTACACTTAACCGACGGTAATATCCTGCCTTTCATTATAACAGTCGATGACATTTTCCGGTCGACAATTTACCAGCCAAAGACATTTCCCAATGAACACTTTTCCCATGGACAATTTACTGACCGATGACATTTCCCAGTCGTCACATTCCCCGTCGACAATTTACTAGCCGATGACATTTCCTCGTGAGGAAGGGTTTCACTCGTCGTCGGCTCAACTCCCTTGGCCTTATCTGCCTGGGTCGAGCGGTAGGACATGGTCAGGACGGATTGAGACTGATCAGGATGCAATAGATGACCCGTGCGCTTGACATTTTCACGTTAGGCTTTGCGTGTTAGCCTTGAGGGTGCTCAACTGTCTGTTTTGTAATCAGAGTTGTTTGTCTTCAAGCCTGGTTATCAACCACTGCTAGAAAGGCTCTATCTTCGCTCTTCATGCTTTAGGCCTTAGTGCAAAGTAAACACAGAGCTATTTAGAGATTAACCTCGGTTCAAAGAGTCCTTTCTCAGCACCATTAACCGTGAGACCACCTGCACAAATGTGTTTGTCTTGCAATTTTCTTTGAAGAAATATTTATTGCCATCACCGATTCTAAACTTTCTAAGTTCATAAAAATAAGAAGTTAGGCTGAATAGATTGATCAATCTACCGATTCGAACAATTTAATCTCTTCCTTACATCTTTGATGCTGACACAACCTTCCTGTCGATTCATTCTACAGCCTCCTTCAGGTGCAGTATGAAATATCTACAAGGAAATAATTTCTTTCATTAGTCTCTTTCTCCGATAGAGCAAAGCAGAAAAAGAGTGGTAATAGATGGATATTATATACTGGACCTAAAGAAAGCCGTAGAATAAATCGGCTGAAACGTTGTGCCAAAATCAAAGATGTGAGAGAGAGATTATATCGTCTCCACTGTTGGGTATGTCAATGACTCTTGTAAAAGTTGTAGACAATGAATCGACCTATTGTTCAACTAAGAACTTTACTTTACCTCGCAAACTATTTCTATCTTTCCTCTGTGCATAATGAGTCAAGGAGAGCCGTATGGCGAGATTACAAGTTCTCGAATGTACGTTCCCAACAAATAAATCAAACATTTTTTTTTTTTGCTGGTTAGAGGACGTAAGGTTCGGGTCACACATTGCCCTGATACTGTTTTGTTTTCGTGCATGAACAAGACTCTTCAACTGACCAAGATTGTGACTCATCACGTTGGGACAAGAATGATCAGTTCGAGACCATGTGGACAGATGATTCAAATTTAATGTTGATTTTTCGTATCTTTTGCCGGCATCTCTTAATTAAAGCATCAGTTAATACAGACATAAGTTCTGTTCTTATGTCTGTCATAAAATTGCCTGGGAGATGAAACTATTTTTAACAACTAAAGCTCGCGTATTATATTTAGTAAGGTGGCGTCGTTGAATAAGGGGATGGCTGGCGTGATCAAAACAAAGGATTTATCATATTAAAAAGAGATGACGTAATTAAAGTAGCAGAGGGCACGTCAATGAATCACTTTATTGACTAAAGACACGACTCAGGATTTGAGAGAAGATAGGGACTTAAGTTATAAAATAGCGATGATTTCGTTTTGACAATCTAATTTCTTTTTTCCAAATTTGATGTTGGCACAACGTTTCCGTCGATTCATTCTACTGTCTTTTTCAGGTGTAATATGTAATATCCCTTGGGGAAGAAAGTCTCCTTCAGAGGTCCCTTTCTCCAGGGGTGTTGAAACATAATAGAATGATGACGGGGAGACGGGAAAGGAGTACAGAATTAATTGATTCAAAATCATTTTTTTTCTTTCCGACTTTTAATTATCGGTGGACAATATGGGCATTGCTTTTTCCAACAATGAGTTATCAGCTAGGGTTGACAGGACGGGTGTTGACCCTGAAAAAATGGTCATACCGTTATCTTTCTTTTCGGGGGGGGGTGTCTTCTGCTGACTATCTTACACTCAACTAGATCCTTCCGTGATCGATTCATCCTTACAAAATCTTTTCCCGGTCAGAATCCATCCTTCTCTTGTAATACTTACTTTTACCTAATTTACTCGAAGGGGCTTAAACTACTCAAAATATCCCCTGGCAGATGTGTTTCTCATCTTTATTATTTCATGATGATGGGGGAAGGTGAAAAAATTCCCGTGTAAAACTAAACAAAGTGAAAGACGGGTCAGTGTGAAGCCCTCCCTGCCCACTCTATTGGGAAGACCGCCAGCTGTTTTCTGGCATCTTTTCCAGAAGTTGTAGGGTCGATCGCTAAGGGAGGATGGGTACCTAACGGGGAGAAAAAAAATGTTAGGATCTAGGAGAAATTTTTTTTTTCCAACATGTATAATAAAAAATTTGGTGTTAAAAAATTCAGTGGACAGGTCTCCTGAAAAATGGAAGCAGCTCAAACTGGGACCAGATTCTGCATCCCTTCAACAAGCTGAGAGCACTTACTTTTGCCGGGGATAGGTCCTTTGAAGAAAACCCTAAGTGCATGCACAATGTATCGGGAGGGGGGGGGGTAAAATCCCATTTGGCTCCTTCCATGTGAACCAATCTTGCTGCACGCACCCATCTTCTGTTGATATCTATGTGATACAATCTTTCTCAGTCAAATCTAATTTTCAATCAAATCCGGAGGAGAAAAAAATTAATTCTCAGAGATCCTTTTCTTTCACGTCATCGATATCATCATTTTTGCCACAGCCTGCACCTTGAGAAACACCATTCGTCTAACCCCAGGCCACGGGGCAATATGTTGTCTCACACGTACGAGACGTCTTGGAGTATCTCCAGATGGGGATCGAGGCAACCCGTCACCTCATTGGAATATTTCTGGGGCGGGCAGACCTTGTCACACGAGTGGAAGGCATGCAAAACAGTTCCCTGTATGCTACTGTAACAACGGAGACAATCACGTAAGTTTGACCAGCCCACCCCATTAAGTCATAAAAGGGTAACGTATTTCAAACCGATTGCCTGGTGAAAGAAAACTCGGAGTTATTGAGGTAATCTGCACCTGGTGCCCAATACCAAGGGGGCATAGCTTCCCCTCAAATATGCCAAACCGTTCTCCAAGTCGATCCAAAGCAGCCCAATCCCAAAAATCCCAATAGAGTATCTTTCTAGGACGTGAACAGTCACTGGACCGAAGGAATTAGCTCAATGCTTGATGATTCTCGCTAAAAAAATGCGCTTTTCCCCTGGGTCTATGACAGCCCTCGACCTAAGGAGTGTGGTGAAGTTTTGGGATGGCTTCCTTAATCTTTCACTACTATGCAAACTCCTTCATTAGGGTGCTTTTCATGAATGTCAACTTTTCGGCGTATTGGTGACTCGCTAAGTTGGGCAACCTCAAGTTCCATCGCACGGACGTTGGATACTGACCTGCATGAGGACCATTGGATTACATCCCTTCCCCAGAAGTGAAATCAGAAGTTGCTCGAAGGCCAGAATCTGTTCCTCAAGCAGAAGCAATACAGCCAAACGGTACAGGACCAGAGGGAAGATGTATGGGCAGTGTGCCTCAGCTCTGCCTTTTTTTTCCACCTGGAGACCTGGACCAAATCATACCTTCATGATACAGACTGGTCTGTTCGTCCACTTCAAAGATCTTCAGTTGTTATGTAGTAGTAGTAGTGACCCAAGTGGTGGATAGATTTTCTTGTGCAAGAAAGTTGGAATATGTAGATGCCGGAAAATGATATCACATGATCCATTCCTCTAATGTGGTAACAGTGACCAAAGTGATAGATAAATATCCTTGCATGAATAAGTTGGAATATGGAAGTGCCTGAAAATGATAAAACATAACCTCGGTTAGCCAATACAAGCATAGCTGCTTCTCAGCGTAATTTTTGGAATACGTTTAAGAAGTCAGTTGTGCTCAGACTTTGGAGCCAGTAAGACACCAGCTCGCAGCCTCACACCTCTCCTGGGAGCCAACTCCACAGCTCAAACAGCAGGTGGATTGAGATATTTGCATCTCCTCCCTTTCCTCTGTTTATCTGTAGAATCAAGCGGCCATAACTGATGACCGTAGTGCATAACCGGGCCTTTCTTTTCTCTCTCTCTTTTCCCTTTCTTTTCTTACCCTGAAAATGTTACTGTTGCTATGTCCGGATGCTACTAACGCCTTGTGTGACCCAAGAATTGAATTTCTCAAAAACAAAAATTAACTGATCGGGGTTTAACATTGATTTAACGTTTATGTCTGTTGCAACCTGCATTTGCATGAACCGATACCAGTCCAATGCAAAGCAAAAAGAAAAGAGGGGGGGGGGGGACAGTACTAAACAGAAGATTTAAACCTTATTTGTCATGACTGAAACGCTGTATCATCGTCAAAGCAATGAAGAAGAGATTAGACTATCTGAACAGTTGGTATTTCAATGACTTTTCTCAAAGTTCAGTTTCTGCAATATTTGTACGTTATAAAGTACTAACCTATGTATGTGTGCGTGAAGGTTCTATGATTATTCATATCACGCATCTTTATGTCAACTTTTTCAAATAGAAAATAGTCGATTTTATGAGGTCTGCACTCGCACTCTCAGAAGAGAAGTCAATCGAAAATATTTCTTCTTTAGTGTTTTTTTTTTCATCTGAGGTTTTCAGAAGAAAAAAGAAGTTAGATCTATGAAATCAATCTCTATGTTTATTGTTAATCAGCATCATTCAGGAGGCTTTTTTCATCGTTTATTTGAAGCCACTCACATGTGAAGGGGTGGAAAGTTCAATATTATCCAAAAAAAAAAAAATATTTTTGAGCCGTAAGGTTATGGCGGTTCAATAGTTGAGTGGTTAAAGCCTCAGAAAGTAACGGATCTAGTTCAACCTCAAACAAAAAGAGTTTTTTTTTCTTTCTAATTTTATATTCTTTCAAACTATCTGGCCTTTGAAACTCACGAAGATCCTCCAGTCATGATAAAGTAATTTCTTTCAAGTTCTCAGCTTCTATTTGCAAAGTATTATTTATGCTAAATTAAACTTGCACTTCAGGCATATCTGAAATCAGTAGCTCACAATTTGCCTACAGCACACATTTTATGGTTGATTTCATAAAAAAAGTTCACACTCCAATATATTTTTTCTTGTTGTTCCATTTTAATCAGAAATTTCCTCAAAAACTTTTAGAGATAGGTGTATGAAATTAGGATATACGTATGTTTTGAATCAGAATAATCCTAGGAGCTTCTTTTTTTTCAAATTCATTTGTGCGTATGTCCAATGCTCTGAAAATGTCAGGGTTTGGGGACGGGGGCAGTAATTCGCCGTTCGATATTCATGACTGTGAAATAACTGAGTAGTTAAATTCTCGGAAAATAGGCATATCCCCAATCAACAGATCACACACCGCTTGCGGCACAAATTTTAATGTTTAATTTTACAAAAACATGTTCAGTTCTCTCTAAGGAGTCTCCGTTGGCGTGCTCAGAAAGTAAATGCACACACATATTTAAGATAAAAAACAACTTCATTTTTGCGCTGTAATTTACAGCTTCATAGTTGTGATAGTTCAGTAGCCGAGTGAATAAAGCCGCGGGAAATGAATTTTAAGTAGACGTTTTTTCCCCCACTCGGTGCTAATGGAATATTCGATATGTTTATATCATATAAAGTACGGAATTTTAATTTTTGTTTTTAAAGAGGGCATTCTATATACATTGCAGCTATAATGCTAAACTGGAACCTTAATTTCCATTCGTTATAACTGAACCATGGATGTGAATTTTTCTTTTTCTCAGTATTTATGCCAGTTTGCCTAAGGTTACGCGCTGGCCTGCGCTTGTCTGTCTTGGAATGTGTCCTGACCCAACATCACAAGGGAAAAGCAAAAGCATTTCTAAAATGATCAGATCACAATAATCAACGGATCACAATTTACTTAAAACGCATATATTAAGCTTGATTTCCCCCCCCCCAGAAAAAAACAAATAGTCTTAGCCTGCACTCACATAGAAAAAACTAATTTTATTTCTAGAGAAATCAGTGAGAGCAACAATACATCAGTGTTTGGAAACGTGGTGGATCCAATTGGAAGACTGAGTTGAGACCCGTTTAAGAAAATTGTACTTTTTCGTTTCAGTTCCCGGACGTCTGTCAGGTTTGAGAAAAGATTTAGATGAAGGTTTTATGTAAGGGATTGCTATTATAATGCAGCTGCGATGCTGAATTTACTTTCTACCCATCATAGGTGAGCATTGACGTAAATTTCTCCTTCTTCAGGTGCTGATACCAGTTGGCCAGATTCTTTTAAGGATCTCACCCTAAACTGTCAATAAAAGATGATTTTCTCAGAGCGAAAACGATAACCCTAACCTAGCCCTAATCCAAATGCAAGCATAGCAATCATTAATGGGCAGAAATGAAAAGCCGTAGCCCACTCTGACTTGCAGACTGCTAACACAAGAAGTGATCAAATGGGATTTTCAGAAGGAAATAATCTTCGGGGTTTCAAGAAAAGCTACGCATGCCTGACGGTATTTTCTTTTTAAATCTCCGTAAAATATCATATGCTTCCCAGGGTTGTCATTTTCAGGGATGTTTCCCCGGAAGACGCCAGGAATCTCAGCTTGTATATCATAAAGTAGTAAAATATGCATGTGTGTTAGTTCATGCTTAGATAAGTCAAGAACAACGCATCATTGAGAAAAAAACAAAATCAAAAGAATATTTGGAATCAACAGGTGTCAATCTGGACACAGCGCACATTTTCAGGTTGAATGTTGCAAACAATGAATTCATCGATGTCTACTGGGTCTGCATTCGTGCTCCATGAAGAAAATGCATCTGATAACAATTTTTTTAATTTAACTATATATATATATATATATATATATATATATATATATATATATATATATATATATATATATATATATATATTGCTTCAGCATTAACTGGGGAAGTCTTTTGTGCTATTCATTTGGACCTACACACATATGGGGGGGGGGAAATGCTATTTTTCTTTAATTTTTTTTCTTCGCATTTATTCGTTGGCTTCTATCTAAAGATTCGTTCATCTTTTTCAAATCATGTTCACTTGATACCTCTGCTATTCATTTATTCATTGAAAAAATGCTTCTATGCACATCTCAATATACAAAATAAATTAAAAATACACATTCAATATCAAAATACCCATCAAGCCAAGTAGTAAAAATGTGAACATGACTTAGCTTATCAGTGCAGATAATCATGCATCAGGCACATTCATTTCTTAAATTCGTATATATATATATATATATATATATATATATATATATATATATATATATATATATATATATATATATAATACTCACATGGGTGAACATTCAATACAAATGGCACAAATAAAAGCTTCCTGAATGATGCTGATTCAAAATAAACATAAACTTTGATTTTGCAGATCTAACTATATTTTTTTCTTCTGAAAAAACCCTGGATATAAAAAAAAACACACAGAAGAAATATTTTTGGGTAACCTACGTGAGTAAGCCCTGTTCAAAAAATAAATGATATGCAGTATAAAATAATATCACTACACGATACAAATAAAACATTGCATAAAATGACAAACTACATGCGTGAAACAAGAAAGAGAAGTGGTGTTTGATCAACACTGTTGGGTTGACATGTTAATACAACTGTTTTGTTTTTAAAATCCACGAAACAGTTGAAAGGTGAACAATAGATGATCCTGATACAAAAATATACATTGTATCATAATAACAAAGTATATATGAAACAGAAGAAAACACTGGAAGATTTGCATAAAATGCATTGACAAATATTGAGAAATAAGTGACTGAACTTACACAAAAAGATTTTTGGAAAATGTTTTTAATGTTTAGTCTTTAAAGTTATAACGCTTTCCAAACTATATATATATATATATATATATATATATATATATATATATATATATATATATATCACACTGTACTAATCAGGGATGCAATATAATATAGTATGATACAATATCCAAAGTATGATGGATTTATTTCATAGAGTGCTCGACGGATTCAACTTTTAATATTGACTTGGTTTAGTGTAAAGCTTAAAATGTAATGGAATGAAGATTTGTTACACAAGCACGTTTGCGTTTCTCCAAGCGCTGAAAGAGCCCAAACAGGACAGAAACATAAACGTTTTTGTGTAAGGAATCCTCATTCCATTATACACACACACACACATATATATATATATATATATATATATATATATATATATATATATATATATATATATATATATGAAGGGTCCTTTATTAATTTATAATCACGGCCCCTCAACAGCCAAATTCTTAGATGATGTAATTGGTGGATTGGATTCAAAATCCAGCGAGGAAAGTTGGTTAGTGCAAGAGATAACTGTAATGAATGTTCATTCCGTTCTGTAAAGGAAGAGTTTAGGTTGTTGGGGCATGTATACACAGGTTTATGCTAGTAGAGAGTATACTTTCCGGTAAACTGCATACTTCTGCACCGGTCAAACGCTGCCACCAAAATACAATGAACACTAAGGGGTTGCAACCTATCTACCGCTGCAATTTACATATGAGTGTATTAGATAGACAGTCAGTATCAACGATAGCGTCCTTGTGCAGTCAGGGGATGCAAAAGGCACTTAGGTGGCTTGAGAGTCTGATTCTCGAGCTACACATCATCTTCATTTTAGCATCCGTCGTTGGACACACTCTTTCCCCAATATATGTTAGATTACTTTAACATCAGTCAATAATTTCTGTACTTGTCTACCTCGTCAAGCATTACTGTTTGTTTTTTTTTGCCGGTCACAGTTTTGCATATGATCTTTTGGGATCCATATCGAGAGTCCAGAAAGCATTTATCTGATATTTTCGCAACATTACCAGCCCGCTGCCATTTGATTAAGTCTTCTTATGATTTCTATGATATCTCTGACATTTGTTTAATGGGTTGTCTGGCGATATCTCCTTGTCATCTTAAGTATGATTCTCTTTTTCGTATGTTGTATGGTTCTGAGTTTGAGGGCCAATCTTTTGGTCAAGTTCCATGTTTCAAGTACATAGGTAACTATCGGGAGGATGCACTGGTTATATGCCCTTTTTGCCTTTAGCACTAATTGGATTGTCTTGTTCACTAAAGTTGAGCTTGCTCTGTCAAAAGCTTGCCAACCCAGAGCAATTTTTCGCTTGATTTCTTCTTCTTTTAACGATTCCATTGAGATTTGTTGTCCCAGACTCTCGCAGAAACGGCTCATACGATGACTATCGTTGATGGTGCAACCATGGCAATCTTCCTCTTTTTTTTTAAAAAACGTTGTTACCTCTGACGGTCTTGCTCGCGTCAAGTTTCCCTAGGGCTCTCATCTCTCATTCACTTGCAGAAGAAATGAATTCGAAGGCTGTTATACAATAGATGGCGACAGTCACTTTCTCTGCGTTAAATTCAAAACAGTTTTGTGTAAGATTTTGCTGTACTATGCTTTTCTGAACACAAGTTGTTTTTTTTTAAATCATGAAATGTCCTCTGATCATAATTTTAAAATTCTTTTGAAACCTAATATGTGATTTCGTTTTTTCTAAGACTTTATCTTCAGATGAAAGCAGAAACGTAGACCATTCGAAATTGCATTTTATTAAATTTAATAGTTAGATTTGATGCTTAGTGTCAGCGTTGAAATTAATATTTAAGGTTAGTGTTTGGGTTAAGGTTTTTGGTCAACATGGATCCCCAGAGATCACATGCGAAACCGAGACTGACAGAATACAAGATGGAGAGATGAACTAGACAAATTCAGGAAATTCGGGCTCTGCGATGCCTGAAAATTGTGACGAATCCTGGGGAAGGTTTATGTCCAACGACGAACGTTAAAAGACTGATGATGATGAGGGAAGCCGATTGCTGAAGAAGGGAAAGTAGCAAATTTGTCAGTATTGCAATCGTAGTTTTGCGAGTTTAAGCTTGCCACGCTTTGAGTTTAATGCGGAAAAAGGTAACAATAGTCCAGTAGTTACTATAAAGGTTCATGCAGTAACTATTGTATATCAGCCTGGAAACTCATTTCCAGAAATTTTGATCCCTTTTTATGATATGGGATTTAATATGGCAACCAATTGGAAAAGAAAAAAAACCTTGAAAGTAGCCTGAAATTAACGCCTCGACTTATAGTCAAGTCAGTCACGAAGAAAAGATAAAACTTCGAAGGGGACAAATATCTGACTGAGCGATGATAATGGTTCAGCACAGCTTTAGGGAAGGTGGAATCTGCAGCGCCATGGATGGAATAGGAGATGGTATCTTGTGGCAAGAGCCTGCTGTCCAAACGTCAGAAAAGGTCTCACAATAAGATGATAACGTCATGTCGAAAGAAGTTTGCCGAATCTGATGAAGGAGACTTCTCAGGAATTTAGAGGAATACTTCAATATTGCGATGTCATCTTTCTTGGCATAAATAAGGACTACATTCATCTATATTCAATTGGTGTTTAATTACAAAAATAGAGGGAGACAACACGTGAATTTTTTCTCTTGCTAAGACAAAATTATCAAATGCCTTGATTATGGTTTTGGGCTCTATATATATTCGAACTATCCGGTTTTACTTGACTTCTCTATTTCAATTTGACCCTTCTTATACTCTCGAATGACATATATTAAAATATCTGCGTTACTCGAAGGGCTCACAAAACTTGTGGAGAGTTTGAGGCTTGTAGCTTTGTCCTAGATGTTTACTACTGTAGTGTGAGGTCCATGTGTGACCTAAACTTGGAAAATGCATTCAGCGTGACGAATACAATACTCATAATACCGACCGATTCACTACTGTTGTGAGTATGATACTCCTTTACTTGCACATTACAGAGGCCCTGTGCCAGACTTCGCTGAATTTAGTGCATGGTTTTTAGAGTCAAGCTTGCGAAGTGAGTTCAAGCGTCATGAAAGATTGTAGCTGTGGTGGTCCCATCTATCAGCAATGATGGGTAATGTTTCGATGCAATGTATATATGTTATAGATATAAATGTATCATCATCATCAGTCTTTCAACGTTCGTCGCTGGACAGAGACCTTCCCCAGGATTTGCTACACTTGTCTATCATGGGCTTCGCGAAGCCAGTACTTTCTGAATTTGTCTAGCTCGTCTCTCCATCTAATATTATGCCAGCGTCGGTTTCGCATGTGATCTCATGGGACCCGAGTCGTGAGTCACGATACTTTGAGTTTATTTATGCTTATATAGCACACACACACACACACACACACACACATATATATATATATATATATGCATATATATATATACACACACACACACACACACACACACATATATATATATATATATATATATATATATAAATATATATATACACCATGTGATTTTTAAAATCGGAAGGGTAATAACTTTTTGAGTTTTCATTTACGCTTGTTGTTTACCTCCAAATCCGATCACATTTGTTATCTTAAAACAGAGAAGATTGATCAGTTCAGTTAGATTTTAAGGAGTATACTGGAAACATAGAAAGAAACAGATATTTGTACAGATGTTATTATAAATCTCAACGGTATAAAGATTTTATGGCAATCTGCGTAGAGAAACAAAACAATATTCATTTGTATTTTATTCTATATTCCTATCTTATGATATAAAGAATTTACTAAAAATCCCATCAATAAATTGACTTTATATAAAGTAAATATAAAGAGAGATAACAATGGATTTGCTTTTATTTTTACTCCGTCTGATATTGACCAGTTATTTATATGAATTAACAACATCAAATCGATAGATAAACATATATATATATATATATATATATATATATATATAGAGAGAGAGAGAGAGAGAGAGAGAGAGAAAGAGAAAGAGAGAAAGAGAGAGGGATAAAGAAAGAGAGATATGGATCAACAAAAAAGAAATATACATACAGAGAGATAGACATAGATATGAATAGACTAATACATATATATATACAGAGAGAGAGAGAGAGAGAGAGAGAGAAAGGGGGAGGGGGAGAGATGAACAAACCAATACATACATAGAGAGGGAGGATTACAAATTGTGTCATATTATATAGATTCTTATATCATATAGAAGCTAATTTTTTATTCGATTTACGTCGTCCACATCGAGTGATTTAGCAATCGTGTGACAGCGGGAGATCATTTCAAAATAAGTCTATATATGATATAACGCAATTTATAATTCTTTCTGTCGGACCAAATTTGTCCATTTCTTAAATACATAACTGTTGCGTTGAAAGAGACGAAAAGACCAGGAATAAACGAGATAAAGATTTGGCTTAAGGCAATTTTTTGACCTCTGCATTACCGGGAGAGGCTCAGCTCAATGGTAAGAGCATGGCTACGTTGAAGCAGCTACCCTTTCGGTGGCAGCCCAATTTTCTTTAATTGTTTATTCTATTTACCTTGTCTTTGAGTGATATATTAACTGCGTAACAACGGAAGATCATTTCAAAATAGGTTTCTATATCATCATCATCATCATCATCATCAGTCTTTTAGCGTCCGTCGTTGGACATAGACCTAATCAAATGCAATTTATGATTCATTCTGTCGGATTAATATGATCACCTCTTATATATATAGGTAAAAAGACATGAGCAAACCAATATATATATATATATATATATATATATATATATATATATATATATATATATATACGTAAATAATTAAATTATTACACAGATATGAACGGACTAAAATATAGATAGATAGGTATGAACAAACCAAAATAGCCAGATAAATAGATAGATATGAATGGATTAAGAGACAGACAGATAGATAGACCAGACTAATCAATTAATAGATAGATAGATATACATCAAACAAGATATAAAGATAGATATAAATAGAGAGTGAAATTGATGGATACATAGATACAAACAGATTGATATATATATATATGTATGTATATATATATATAGAGAGAGAGGGTGAGAGAGACAGATATAAGAAGACAAATGAGCTTTTCTCATACCTAATAAGCAGAAGGAACTTAATTTCCTCTCGATCTCCTCCAAGATGTCCGTAAACATATTGACACAGATTCGCATTCACGACAACAAAATGAGGAACATACCAAAGTAATTAATTTCATATTTTGTTTGTGGTGCAAATATTAATCACCGTGACCTACTTGATATTGCTATTGGCATACTGGTGGCATATTTTAGTATTATATGGGTAGCTTTGATATAATTAGTATATCTGAAAACACGTGCTGACCGACAAATTTCCCATGGACGTATTTGCATCTGATTTCACGAAAAAAAAAAACTCTGGTTGATTGAACTGTAACTCCAGTTTTCCACTAAGATTCACTCACAATGACTCCAACTTAATGCTTTGAATAGAGCAGAATGAAATTTGTCACTCAGATCTGAGAAATGTTCAAGAGTTAATGTTAACGGAAGTTGGCAAAAAAAAAATAAACAAAAAACAACCAAAAACAGGATAAACAAAAAACAATAAACCAGACAATGAAATCCTTTTGTGACACCTTAAAGATTACTGAATACAAAATTGTTGAATGGTTGAATGAAGAATAATTCCACTGCTACTTTGATATCACTTCTGTCAACTTCTGTTCGTTTTGATGTCAAGATGGGTGAATGACAGCTGATCGTTGCCATGGAGCACAATTCAAAGTATCAAGTCGAAGCTATTGGGAGTGATGATAGAAGGACACATAGAGCGAGTCTTGTGATTTCTGGGTCAAACTCAAAATCCATTCTGACTGGAGCTTTTGTGACTAAGCTCAAAAGTTTTGAAAATATCACAACTTTCGTAAAGAAAAGTTAAAAAATATCATCAAATTTAGTTATGGAAGATATTTAATGAAATGGCATCTAGATATTTGCCGAGATAAATGACATGAGACTCTAGATTATTCAAGATGTAATTTGGGTCAATTCTAGATATGAAGTGAAAAAAAATATAGTCCTGAGGGAAGAGGGTCGGGTGATATGAGTTTCCATGCCAAATTCCAGCCACCCCAGAAAACTGAAAGGGTTCTGATTTGGTGAGGTTTATCGTTGTTGTCATTATCATCGTTGTTACCAGTGGAAAAATCCAGTGTAGGATTGACATCAGATTACTCAAGACGAAAATCGCAGAGCTCAATGGCGGAAACTCAATAATAAAAATAACAACATTACAGTCCTGGAAAAATCAATAATTGCTAAAGAAGCTTAACGTTCGTGAAGGGACATATTTCCTTAGATGCAGACATATCACCCACTTAAGACAGGAAAAAATAGATTTGAAGTTCTTATTTTTATGTTAGACAACTCTGTGAATCGTCGGGACACTCTTAAAAGAAAAAAAGAATGAAATCTGGTGTGACTGGAATTAACATTAAATTCTCAAGCCAAATAGCTCTCTCTACAAACAAATAAATGTCCTTTCTACAATTAAACGAAGGATTACACAAATAAACGGCACTACTCTATAATTGGTTCTTAATAGTTTCAGCCTCTGAAAAATCAGTTATTTCAGAATTGAATGTGAACGTATCTCCCCCCTACCATCATCAGCAGCATTAGCGACTGCAGAAGTAGCAACCTTTCAAAGTCAGTCCTTGGACATTCATCATCATCATTATCATCATCATCATCATCATCATCATCATCAGTCTTTTAGCGTCCGTCGTTGGACATAGACCTTCCCCAGGATTTGCCACACTTCTCTATCATGGGCGTCACGGAGCCAGTACTTCCTGAACTTGTCTAGCTCGTCTCTCCATCTAACATTTTGCCGGCCTCGGTTGCGCATGTGGTCTCGGGAGATCCATGTTGTGAGTCGTGATATCCATCGATTATCTGCCATTCTTGCAACATGGCCAGCCCACCGCCATTTGAGATTTTTTATGGATTCTATGATGTCTCTAACTCTTGTCTTTTCCCGGATGTGCTGTGCTGTTTTGTGGTCTCTCCATGTGAGGCCCAGCATTATTCTTTCATGTGCACGTTGCATGGTTCTCAGCTTACGGGTCTGTCTCTTGGTTAAGTTCCATGTTTCAGCTCCATAAGTGACTATTGGGAGGATGCATTGGTTGTACACCCTTCTCTTTAGGATTAATGGGATCTTATTATTTTTGAAGGTTGAGGATTAATGGGATCTTATTATTTTTGAAGGTTGACCTTGGACATTGACCCTCCTCAAATACGTCAGTTCACTCAATAATGGTTGTCGTGGAGCCATCGTTACGAACCCAGTTCAAGTTTATTTTTCCAATGTTTCCTGTTTGTTTTGTAATATAGTGCGCTGTCTAGTGATATCTCCAAGTGATGTTGAGCACGTTACGTGGATCTCAGTTTGAGGGCCAATCTTCTTGTCAAGTTCTATGTTTCAGCTCGATAAGTGACTATCAGGAGGGCTCACTTGTTGTAGATCCTACTTTTAAAACTAAAAGGGTTTTCATGCTCTTCCAAGAGCTTGCCAACCTAAAGTGATTCCTTGTTTGATTTCTTCTACTTTCTCTGATTTCACGAAAATTCTTTGTCCTCGATAATGGGTTCCTTTCTTAAGCTCCACGTTTTCAATTTTGATAGTTGTCTCTTTGTCCTTGGAGTTAGGTCAATTCAATATATATATATATATATATATATATATATATATATATATATATATATATATATATATATATATATATATATATATATATCTTTATATATATCTTTATATATATATATATATATATATATCAGCAATGCACCGTTCTGGCTATTGCAACAATCGCTTGGTAATAATCACCGAATTCCCTCATAATTCGGTTCTGAGGTTCATTCTTATACATAGTATAAATATAAAAATGATCCAATTACCTTGTTTGAAAACATCATTTAGTCATCGAGAGAAAATAGAAGATATTCTTAGGATAAGAAACAATTTGATCCCATGGACTAAGTGTCAAGTATGAAAAGAACATTTCTATAATTGTCAATGGTAGGTGATAGAAATATTCTAAAAAGTGAGAAAAGATATATATATATATATATATATATATATATATATATATATATATATATATATATATATATATATATATATATATATATATATATATATATATATATATATATATATATATATATACAGATAATAATTGCATCATCCACAGGCAGCTGTTTCTTTGTATTACAACTCTTCAGTGTGGCTATAGACTATCCTTCATCCCATCCAGTACCACGAGGTGGGATCAAAACCTCAGCTTCAGACCCAGAGGCAGACATTCTACACCTGCCTTACGCAGAACTGGACGATCAGTAGGACCAAATTAGGTAATATATTTACTAACGCATAATTCCCCATCCAACAGAGAACTCCATTCCAGAGTTGGAAGAGCAATGCTACAGCAGCTTATATTAGACGATTTCCCAACCTAAAAGTACTCAACCGTAAAGAAGGGAGCGTTAATTATAATTATAATTTCAGTTATTCATGTATACTTATGTATGCCTGTTGTATGGATGTGAGGTGATCAGACAGAATGTTGATGAAAATGACGATTGGAAGTGAAGAGAAAAAAAGTTTAAGAGAAAAGCAAGTGTTACATGTCGAAAATTTTAATCATCAGGTGGGCAGCTTCTAATACATTTCGATGGTTGCCTGAAAAAGATGAATGGTAACAATCAAATTGTATGGAAACAAGCTCGGGCAATAAAAATTTTCGAGAAGTAACACCTGCTCTCCTCTTGAATGTTTCTTCCTTTCCACCTTCCAATTTTTATTTTCATCAATATATCTACACATGTATATTGAACAGAAAGTAGAGTTTCAGTTTAGAATTATTGTTTCATTGTAAATATAACCCCTCCCGAGTCCCTTGAACTTTTTTTCCCGAAACTGTAAATCTCCTTGAGTATTCGTGCCAAGTTCATGCCAAATTTGATTGAGCTTCCCTAATGGTCAGGGGGTGGGGGACACCCTACCAAACAGACAGTAGATAGGTATGATCTCCATCATTAGCAACGGTCTTTTAACGTCCTTCATTCATATTCCTTTCCCCAAGATTTGACAAATCTCACTCTTATGGCAAGAACATTCTGAATTTCTCTAGCTCGTCAAACCCTCTCACTTTCTGTCGGCTACAATTGGCAAATGATCTCTGGGGATCCATGTTGTGAGTCGTAATGTCGTAAAGTTGTCTGACATTATTTCAGCACGTCTAGCCCATCGTCATTTGAATTTTCTAATGGCTCCTATGATATCTCAGACCCCAGTCTTTGCTCTAATATACTGTACTCTCTTCTGATCTTTTCATGTGAGGTTGAGCATGATTGGAAGGTGGAATGTGCACGTTGCATGGTTCTCAGTTTAAAGATGAATCTTTTCGTAAGATTCAATGTTTCAGCTCCATAAGTGACTATCGGTAGGATGCATTGCTTGTAAATCTTCGTTCCAGGATTAAAATGATCTTCTTTGTTTTGGAAGGTTGAGCTTTCTCTGTCGAAAGCTTTTGCCAAACTCGAGTGAGAATTCGTCTGAATTTTCCTTGATTTGAGGGTAAAATGGAGATTTGTTTTCTCATGAAGATGATGTTTTTGTTTTGATCGTTGTCTCCTTGTCCTCAACATATCTTTTGCTGAAGTTCATGTAGATGTCAACTTTTTGCTTTTTAATTTCTTCGTCTTACATTCAATGGAGATCATGAAGGTTCTTAGCAGAAAAAGATGATTTTGTAAGGTTACTAGAGTTTTCGCTGCATATTCTGATTCTTTTGTATTCCCAGTCTAGGTTTCGGAAGATTTTTCCCGGCAGGATTGGAAGAGTTTGGGTAAGCTTGTATCTCTCTTTTTTTTGTCGGCGAAAAAGCTTGAATTCTTAATGTAGCATGATGAAAGAATTGCAGTGTCAGTCGATATGTTGCAAAACTTTGAAATATGCAGGGTCAACACCTTGTTGTAATGCATCAATTATTTTGGCAATTTCGATTGAGTTTAAGGCCTTTTAAAAGTCAACAAATGCTTCAGCTAGTGACATTCTGTATTTTGCTGCTTTTTTCTTTCAAGAAGTTTACTGATCGGAGATGGTCGATTGTTGAGTAGCTTCTTCAGAAGCCAGCTTGTTCCCTTGGTGGGTTATCATCTAGCGCTTTGTAGATTCGGTCGGGGAACACTGCAGTTATTTGGTTTTTATAATAGACATCAATACTGAAAATATGCTTTAGGGACATGGTATTCAGTATCACATGTACAGGCTTCACCAATGGAGCTAGAAGGCTGGAATTTTCAATATTGGTTTTTCATTATTTCCAGTAGAAACCTTTTTCTTTTTGAAGATTTATTCAATGTTCAATGTTCAATGCACAGTAATAATCTATGGTTGATTGATCCCTTAGTTTTTGCCCGCTTATTATTATTTTTTTGGTGAAAATTCAAACTTCTTTAGTGAACATTAACCTAAGAAAGATCGAGAAATACCACTTATTCATCGATCATCTCTTTTTTTCCAAATTTGAAATTATCATCCCCAACAAGTAATGGTGCCAAAAGATGTTGGCCACGAGACAGTGTCTATTAAGTTTCTCCATCAGTGATCATTCAACATGAAAATACACAAAACTGAAAAGAGAATATGCGTCGTACCCCTGTGCAAACTGCGCCGCTCATTTCACTGGCCAATAGAGACAAGAATATTTCTCCAATAGAGCTGATACTTCTTGGCAGGAGAGAGTTAAGGGTCAGTGTGTTAAGTTCTTTGAATAAATTGTGCTTTTTTAGGTTGGATGGTCAAACCACTGAATTGGGGCTTCGTTTCGATAAGTAGACACGTAGAGATAGAAAGAGTTTTCCTTTTGAAAAGAAAAACAGAACAACTTTTGATGGCTATCATAATAAAAAAAACATTTTGAATAGAAATAATTTTTTTTCAAATTGAAACCGTTCATCTGAGATTTTCATCTCACAAAGTACAAATGCACACACACACGCACACATACACACACACACACATATATATATATGACACAAACACCCACCCCCATATATATATATATATATATATAAAATTATTCTGTCGGCCTATATATCCATTTTATAATAATAATAATAATAATAATGATAATAATAATAATAATAATAATAATAAATAAATATATATATATATATATATATATATTTATATATATATATATATATATATATGGGGTCCATCTGGTTTTTCTATTCACCACACACGTATTAACACACATACGCACGCACATATATATATATATATATATATATATATATATATATATATATATATATATATATATATATATCGATAGATAGATACGCCATGAGATCTATACTTGGCAACTAACCGAAAGCTTTTTTGGCAAAACATCAGATCACCCACATTTCTCACATCGCCTAAAATAGTCCAGATTTGGCTCCCTTCTGGGTCTGTGGTTCTTCTTAAAGCTAACATCGGCATTGTAAGGGACGTGATTTTGGACTATGGACGAGATTAAGTGGACTTCAACAAGACAACGTTGCATTCTCGAGAGAGGACAGTGTAGGCTGTACTGAACATTAGAAGTGAGATATTCGAGCGGGGTTCTAGGTAAGCCAGTTTTCCGTTAATATTGAATGGCTGGATATTATCAGGACGCACACACATACATATGTACATGTATGTATGATTACTAATTGCGTTATATCATATAAAAAATTCTTATTTGAAATGATATCTCATCGTTGCACATCTATTGTATCATTCGGCCTGGACAACCTGGATAAACAATTAACGAAAATGCGGATATTTAATTGTTTATTCTATTTACGTTGTCACAGCCAAGTTATACTTTGACCAGGTACTGACGGGAGATCATAGCAAATAAGAGTCTCTATATGATATAACACAAATTATAATCTTTCCATCGGATCATATATCTATCTATATATATATATATATATGTTTTTAAAATCCCCGAAACATCTCCATGGTAAACAACTGAGAATCCCAACAAAAGACAATTCATAAATTGTACAATAATAACAAAGTATAAGTGAAACAAAGAAAAAAAACTCAGAAGATTACATGAATTCACAGATATTGGGAAATGGGTGATTGGAATGACACAAAAAAAGTCTTTAAATGTTTTGAGTTCAAAACTGAGAAGCTTTCCAGACTATATGTATATAGATAGTACATAAAGCTTTACAGCTATGAACACGAAATATAAAAGCACCTTTTTGCACACATTTTTGTCATTTCAGTCGATTATTTGCAAATATCTGTTAATTTAATTTGTTCCAGAGTTTTTTTTTATTCGTTCTATGATTTGATATCATAGTACTAAACACAAATTGTTCAATTGTTTATATGATACACTGCCTTATTTTATTATTTTTAGAGCCATGTCATATTAATGAGTACGATATGATTACTGAGTATAACATCAGACGTGACTCATATATATATATATATATATATATATATATATATTGTGTTCTATCATACCGACGCCTCATTTGAGATGATCTCCTGTTATTCTTTGTTAACATAAATAGAATAAACGATCAAAGAAAATGGGGCAGATAGGGTGACTGCTTCGACGTCGCGTTACTCTTACCACTGAGCTAAACAGATGCCGATTAATTATTCATTCTTTTTACATCGTCGAAGCCAAATTATACATTCACCGTGTATTAACGAGAGATCATTTTAAATAAAGTTTCAATATAATATAACCCTATCCATAATCATTTCTATAGAATGATCCTGTATTCTTTTCCTCTGAATATATATATATATATATATATATATATATATATGCACACACACACACACACATATACATATATATATATATATATATATATATATATATATATATATATATATATATATATATGTGTGTGTGTGTGTGTGTGTGTGTGTGTTTTATACGGAAAAGGAATGTTAATTCATCAGGAGGTTGTTTTCTATATTCATTGATATTTGTTGAATAACATCAATATCCTTTCATGGGAATTTTGAACAGAAAAGAAGAGCGAGAAAATGACTTGAACATGGAATATCCCCAATGCTATTGAGCAACTCCTATGGAAAAACATTTGGAACATTTCTGGGCTGTTTCCCATTATGCACGAAGGAAATATCAAGAGATCCTTCTACCTAAAGAATTTTGTTTTGTCTCTTCAGGAGAGGTGTTATTAAATTAGCGTCGAGTCTTCAGAAGAAAACTCCCTGGGGAACAGATACAGCGGAGAAAGCGGGCTGCAAATGGGATTACGCCCTATTTAGCCACAGATCTTATTAGTCTTTTCCCCCTTTCTGGAAAACAAGGCAAACCCGGCGAGTAAAGAAAAAACATCCTTCGTTCTATGTATCACTGGAGAGAGAGAGAGAGAGAGAGAGAAAGGGAAAGACCCTTTTTTTTCAAGACATAAATACTTGGTCTAGCTGTAAGAGTTTGCATTGACTTCCAGCTCCGATGAATATTCCTTTCTCGCTCATTTTTCTCCTCTCTCTATTTTTCTCCTCTCTCTTGTATGATCTTACCAAATAAATAGTTTTCGCATTTTCTTTGTCCTGTCAGTCATAATTTAGTCTTCCCATTCATCAGAGGCCTCCTTTTGATCAGAAGCCGCCACAGACTCGAGCATTATCATTCCATTCAATCTCTTTATCTTATTTCAAACGTGAAGAATAAGAACTTGGAATCTGGTAATTGCCACCGTCAACAAAAACTGTCACCCTTTTTACCATTTTTTTTCAATCGATCACTCCTAACACAGAATGCAGCCAAAAGATCGGATCATGTGACGGTTTCTATTGAGTGACTCACCAGACCTGTTTTTGAATTGTTTATACCATTGGTTCTCAGACTTTATTGTTTGCCAGCAAACTAGGAATGTATACTTTACTTATTCGTCTCATCAACTATATAAATGGGAGAAACACTTGAGTAGCCAGTGAATCAGACTTTTATAACAGCAGTGAACCTCTCTCTGAAAGAATCACACTATTTCTCCTGCCATCTGTCACTAAAAAAATTCTGATTTTACTAGATCTATGGGCAATTATGAGGTGGAAGCGAGACCGACATATTACCCGTATTGTACACGTTCAAAGGTCAAGATACTTTTGCGTATTTAGTAAAATTCATGCAATACACTTGGGAGATAATTGCGGACATCTACCAAGGACAAGAAATCTCCATGATATCCTGGAAAGAAGAAGAAATCAATCCGAGGATCGCTTAACGTTGGCAAGGTTCCAGGACAGCAAGCTCAGCTATCCCCCCCCCCAATAAATGAATAAACATCACTGGTCTTGAAAAATAAGGGTCTTCCTGTGTGCGTCTTCCCGATAATCACCCATGGAGCTGAAGCATGGAACCTTACCATCATCATCATCATCATCATCATCATCATCATCAATCTCTTGACGTCCGTCATTGGACATAGACCTTCTCCTGGATTCGCCACACTCCTCTATCGTGGGCGTCGTGGAGCCAGTACTTTCTGAATTAGTCCAGCCCTTCTCTCCATCTAAATACTGGTTGCACACGTGATCTCTGGGGAACCATATCGTGAGTCGCGATGTCTGTCGGTTGTTTGCCATTCTTGCAACGTTGCCAGCCCATTACCACTTTAGTTTTTCTTTATTGGATTCATTGATTCATCCTAAAACTCAAAACTATGGAACGTGCACTGGACAGTTCATCAACATAGCGTGGGGGGATCAAAACACAGCACAGTATATAGGAGAAAAAAGAGGAGACCGGGTTATTACAGGAACCATTGTGAAAATTGCAGTTGGGCTTGCCATGTTGCAAGAATGTCAGATAAGTACTTGATATCAAAACTCTCAACGTAGATCCCCAGTGATCA
>OY735234.1:42831736-42891736 GCA_963457665.1 Thysanoteuthis rhombus
ACTCAAAATCTACGATTAACTATTTGGCATTCAATGATCTATCCACAATCCTCACCCAACCACCCATCAGTCAGACGAATAGACCAGAGCCAAATGTTTTCCCCTTTCCCTGGTTCTAGTCTATACAATGATCTTTCATTCTACCAAAGACTGAATCCATCCGTTTTTGTTCCCTAATTCCTGTAATATTAATACAGATACATTTAAATCATATATATATATATATATATATATATATATATATATATATATAAATATATATTATAAATGTATCTATTATATACATAATTTAAATTATACTTATATATGTATCGATATATCTGAATTATATATACATAATTTGAATTTATATATATATATATATATATATATATATATATATATATAAATTCAAATTATGTATATATAATTCAGATATATCGATACATATATAAGTATAATTTAAATTATGTATATAATAGATACATTTATAATATATATATATAATTTGAATTATATATATATATATATATATATATAATTTGAATTATATACATATATTAAACCTATTCATCTATATATTATATATATATATATATATATGTATATATATATATAATTCAAATATATGTACGTATCTATCTATCTCTATATATATTCAAGTGGACAATATAGGATATTGAAGTATTTGAATCAAATTTATTATACTTACATGTTTTGAATTCTGGTTTTATCGGAGTAATGATATTAAATGAAGCAATATTGAATCAATACTTTGACAAAACCGAATGGCAAAGAAAGTTAACATAGTATACTTGATTTAAATACAACTATTTTCCATATTGTTCACTGAATGTTATTGTCAGATATCGTATCCACAAACTCTATGAATATTTCAATATATGCACGTTACGAATAATAACGACCGACATGAAACACACAGCAAGCTGCAAACACCGAATTTAACAGTAGAAATTAAATCGTAAATCAACAGCAAAGAAGATACACCTCGGTCGCAGAACTGAATATAATACAACACCCACGATAGAGAAGCTCTATGTCCAACGGATGTTATGAGACTGATGATGATGATGATGATAATGATGATACCCTAATTTTAAAGATAGCACAAGATCCCCGGCAAAGCGCTCTATCCTTTGGGGAGTACTTATTTCCTTTAGAAATAGAGTTCAGTTCGCTTGTACAAAAAAGATAACTAAAATATTAAAAAGATGCTCCTTTATGATTTTTAGTTATATATATATATATATATATATATATATATATATATATATATATATATATATATATATATATATGTATGAACAAATATAAGTGTATGTAGGGGCAAAGTATGCACCTTGGAAGCAATCCTTGATAAATCCTTATCTGACTAGAAACAAATGACAAGAAATATCTTGTTATGTTCATTTATTTATTCATTTTTTATCAAGCTTTTCTTGCTTTAGCAAGAGAGAATGCATGTTTGGATTTAATGAGTGTATGAATTGTCCAAAGGTCTAAGGAAACCTAGAGCTTGATGTTGAAAGAAAAACTAACACGATGTTCTTTACACAGGGAGAAAGGAAGCCAGCCATCCAGCTGTTGCTATTGTATCGCAGGTTTGGTAACACGGTGCGTTTCATGCTCACATAAAGTGATGCGATTGAATGTAAGGAATAAATAAGATGCCATCGCTGCTACCCAACAGGGGTGAGCAACATAAAGTTGTAAAGAAGTGAAGAGAGAGAGAAAAAGATATCTGCGATCATGACAATATCTTTGTGGGGTTCGAAATTATTCATTCGGTTGATTGTCTTGTATTAACGTTTACTCGGAAGTGGGGAATAGCCATAGACATAAATTGCCATATATATATATATATATATATATATGCAAAGTAATGCATATGTATATATAGAGAGATGTGAATATGTATGTGTATGTTCGTATGTATCTATATCTGTGTATACGTTTGAATATATTTACGTCTATATATGAGAATTGAATGCATGTTCAGAATTGATCAGGACACATACTGATACTCTATTCATAGGGACAGAGAAAGAAAGACTCCGAAACGAAAGGCTTAGCAACACGGAGAGAGGCATGGTCACGTGAATGGATGTGACTTTCAGCAGTCAATGTGTATCAAGACATTGCTGGAACCCCACCGAGGCGGATGAGATAATGCTATCAAAATATAAAGTGGAAAAGGCAGAATCCTATTCTGAGTTTAATGGAATTCTATTCTATATAATTTGGAGAGGTGTAAGTACTACTCCCTCTTTCTCTCTCTCTCTCTCTCTCTCACTCTGATTGTCTGACGTTCTGTCTATCAACATTATATCTAAATAAGTTTCCGATGAATTTCTAAATTTCTATGAAAATACACTTCAGGAAAAGTAATCGAATTGGATCTATGCACAATTACCTCCCCTAAATCGTAACTTGATGTCCAAAATACACAATATCTCCAAAAGTCTCCTATCTGTCAATATGATATCTCTAAAGGTGAATACTGAATTCCAATGGAATCTAATGGAAGGATGGGCCATTGGCTGAAGAAGAATTGATCAATTTGGTGTGAATCAAGCAATTTGTTTTCATTCAGTATGTAGCTCTTTCCTTTTGAAGTTAATTTATGTGGCCAGTTTTATTTACCGCTGTCAAAAAATTGGGAAAGTGTCGTATGTCTTCGTTCATTTTTGTTTTTTCTGTTTGACCACATGATATCTCCAAAATCTCTCAATGAATTCCAATGACAATTTTAAAAAAAATCAAGGATTAGGTGATGGGCTAAGAATGGATCAAGTAAATTAGGGACTCATTCTGGGATCAGAGAAATACCCCCCCCAATATATTCGAGCATTCACTCATGTTTGTCCACACAATATCCCCAAAAGTTCTCAATGTATTCCGATTATATTTTGTGGAAGCGTGGATCATTGAGCGAAAGAGATTTGATCCAATTAAGGGAATTTTTACAATTATCTCCCTTGGATCGTAGTTCATCATCATCATCATCATCATCATCATCATCATCATCATCATCATCAGTCTTTTAACGTCCGTCGTTGGACATAGACCTTCCCCGGGATTCGCCACAATTCCCTATCATGGGCATTGCGGAGCAAGTATTTCCTAAATCGGTCAAGTTCATCTCTCCATTTTGTGTTCTGTCGGCCTCAGTTTCTTATGTGATCTCTGGGGATCCATTTTGTGAGACGTGATGTCCATCGGTTGTCTTCATTCTTACAACATGGCCTGCCCATTGCCATTCGAGTTTTTAATAGTTTCTATGATGCTATGAACACCTTTTTTTCATCCTTATATACTGTGCTGTCTTATGATCTCACTATGTAACGTTGAGTATGATTTTCTCATGTGCACGTTGCATACTTCTCATTTTGCAGGCCTGTCTCTTGGTTCGGTTGCATGTTTCAGCTCTATAGGTGACTACCGGGAGAATGCATTGGTTGTATACTCTTCTTTTTAGGATTATTGGGATCATCTGGTTCATGAAAGTTAAACTTGCTGAACAAATCTTCCTTCAGTTTTTAGCGACAGTTGTATTAGTAGAGGTATAAACCTATGAGCTCTTTATATGCGCAGTTTATTTCATCTATGATTTAGGGGTTGAGTGTTGAGTACCGTAAGCAAATATTTACCTACAAGCATAGATATTGTCATGGCATTGTATAATTTTTTTCTTTCTTTTTTTATACACATTAATGATGGATGCGTTTACTCCAACACGCCACAGGCCGGCCTGCTCGGGTGTGGCCAATTACTCCCCATGTATTTACACTGACAACATATCTTGGGGAAGGTCTCCGTCCAACAACGGATTTTGAAGGAAGATTATGACGAGATACATTTATTCTTATATGTTGGCATTAAACGCATGCAGATGATTGATCCGTACACGAACATACACATACACATACGAACACACACTCACACATATCCGTAGGTATAATTATCATATTTTCAAACTTCTTCTCTGTTTGTATGTCGCACACACATCATTGGTTAATTTACCTACCTTTTTGGAAAATAGCAATAATGGAGATTACGTCATAAAAACTCTCAAGACTTCTTATCTGATCGCACATTAAAACAACTAAAGTTGATACTTACGAAAAAACCTGAAATTAGGATATTTGAATTATTGAAAAATGAATCATTCACTGAAATTTCTTTTGGCTCCTTAGTGTCAATCCTTACATAATCAACCCTGACATTCTTTTACGTATATATGTATATATATATATATATATATATATATATATATATATATATATATATATATATATATATATATATATATATATAGGGATAGTGAAAGATGCACACAAAAATACATAAAAGCAGTTATGAATACTGATGAGTTAAAAACGTTATGGCCATCTGCCTGATAAATTTTCGATACTCCATGTGTCGAAAGAAAGCTATTACCCAGTATGGCACTGACTCCACAAGACCTTTAAAGATTTCCGCTGGTATCCGATACAATAACATCAACAACAGGTCCTTCAACTACAGTGAAGTAAGTGGTTGAGGTTCCGCCGAGCGAACACGTTGATCGATCACATCCCAAATGGGATTGAGTGCTGAGCAGTTTGGCAGTCAGGACAACATTGAGATCATTTTCACGATCCTGAAACCATTCCCGTACAACTTGTTGAGTCCGGCAGAGCGTATCGCCCTGTTGAAAGATGTCACTGCCGTCGCAGAGAAACTATTGCCATGAACGGATGTTCCCAGTCTTGAATGACGTTGAGGTGGGTGGTAAATGACAGGGTTACTTTCTACATGAATGATAGGAATCAATGTTTCCCACTGGGACGTTACCCAAACCATCACACTGTAACCACCGACTTGTTGTTTTCCCCAAGTGCATTCTCGTACCAATGTGTCATATACTGGCGTCTATCTAATCCGGGGAAAAAGTCACTCAGACCTATCTACTTGCCCATTTCTATGTCATTTCGACACATCAGAATGAAGTGCTTGGAACCAGCTAACCTGAGCGATTACTACTGACCCTGACAACATCATCAGTCTTTTAACGTCCGTTGCTGGACATAGACCTTCCCCAGGATCCGCCACACTTCTCTATCATGGGCGTCGCAGAGCCAGTATTTTCTAAATTTGTCCAGTTCATCTCTCCATCGTGTATTTTGTCGGCTTCGGTTTTGCATGTAATCTCTGGGAATCCATGTTGTGAGTCATGATGTCTATCGGTTGTCTTTCATTTTCGCAACTTGACCAGCCCATTGCTATTTGAGTTAAGAAAGACTATAACTGACATCCTTGCTATGTTTTGACCACCAATATATCGAACTGAATATTTGTAAACATTTAGACGGATTCGATACATATGGATTGACAGATATAGATAGTTATGGATGGATGATGACGATGACGGAGGGATAGATGACTGATAAGATGTAATCATACATTTATATGTCATTAGGAAATGGATATATGATCTGACAGAGTGATAGTAAATTGCTTTGTATTAATCATTTGAAATTATCACCCTGTTATCACACAGTGAGTGTATCATTTGGCCATGACAACGTAAATAGAATAAACAATTTAAGGGCTGACACACACACACACACATATATATATATATATATATATATATATATATATATATACTGCCGTGTGGTCAATATTCGAGAGAATACATAACCAAACTACACACACACACACACACACACACACACACATACATATATATATCCCCAAAGCAATTACATCGTAAACCACTGATGATCCCAACAAGAGGCAATTTATACATGGTACAAAAATAATAAAGTATAGGGGGAAACAAAGAAAAATCACTTTGAAAAATTACATAAATTGCATGAACAGATAATGGGAAATGAGTAACTGAAGTACCACAAACAAATCTATTGAGAAAGTTTTTAATGTTTAGGGTTCAAAGCTGTAAAGTTTTTGAATATATATATATATATATATATATATATATATATATATATATATATATATATATATATATATATATGTGTGTGTGTGTGTGTGTGTGTTTGTGTGTGTGTGTGTGTGTTTGTGTAATATTTTCAATCGATAAGTTAGTTATAGAAAAAATAATCATATAGCTGTGAATTTAGACCCAATTGCTCGTCTTGCAAAGAACCTACACAACTGCTTACTAATACAAGAAAGTTGGCCTACACATGAATTTAAGCAAAACAAAAATTAAAACAATTATTATCTACCTAGGATAACAATTATCCATTAAACCCTCAAAAAAACTAATCAAGTGAAAAATCACTCTACGATGGCAAAACCTCTGCAGAGCAAGCTCAACTTTCAAAAAACAGAAGATCCCATTAATACTAAAAAGAAAGGTGTACAACCAATGCATCCTCCCGATAGTCACTTATGGAGCTAAAATAAGTAACCTAACCAAGAGACAGACAAGTAAACTGAAAACCATGCAACGTGCACATCGAAGAATTATGCTCAACCTCACAGGGAGATATCACAAGACAACACAATATATCAGGGAGAAAACAGGAGTCAGAGACATCATAAGAAAACTCAAATGACAATGGGCTGGTCATGTTGCGAGAATGACTGACAACTGATGGACATCGCGACTCGCAAATGGATCCCTAGAGATCATATGTGCATCCGAGGCCAACAGATTACAAGATGGAGAGATGAACGTGACAAACTCAGAAAGTACTTGCACTGCGACGCCCACGATAGAGAAGTGTGGCGACATTAAGAGACTGATGATGATGATGACGATGATGAATGAAGTATGTTTATATATTCATGCATAATCTTGTATGACATGTTCATGGATTCCGTGATATCTCTGAACATATCAGTTATTTCATGAAATCTCCTGTTCCACAATCAGTGCAGTAATGATATAAAGCTCGTGATGCAATGAAGAAGAGTCAAATTAAAAGGGGTCCTTATGCTTGAATGGGAGCAAAAGGATCTCAACCTTCCCAATAAATCTCACTCATTCATTACCATTCTCTGATAAGTCTTGGGCCTAAAAATCAAGAAGTTGCAGTAGATCCAAGGAATAAAGACAGGTATCAAAAGTAATCAATATTATCAATATTAATCAAAGTCTGGTTACTTACTCATTGGGCATCATTATGCAATCAAAGTCTTTTGGCGGCATGCTGTGTTGGGGGTGATCCTACTGAAATGAGTTCGATCCCGAATGGTTGCCAAACTACCGTAGCCTGTGTCAAACTAAATGATACACTGTGAATATTGAAATTTTGGCTTCGTTTGACGCACACACACATATATAAACACATAAAATCAAACATATTCATATGAATACAGGCATACACATATACACACATACACAAATACACACACATATATATGTATACATATATGTATGTATATATATGTATATTTTTTCTGTGTGTAGGTGTATCCTATTGATAGAAATTTCAAGTGTACTTCAAGGCAACCAATGCTCCTCTATTTAGGGTTGAGCACTCTTTAAGTGAGGTAACTCATCCATTGTAAGCTTATGCAATGCTCTTCTATAGGAATTGAGCACTCTGGTGGATGAGGAATTTTTGTGTAATTTAAAACATATTGCTTAAATTCTGCCTTGCTGCCAGTTCCGTAGTCCAGAGGTAGGGTATCGGCCTACGGGTCTGAAGAGAAGGTTTCAATTCTGCGGCACTGGATGGCATAATGGAAAGTCTATAGCCACACTGAAGAGATGTAAAACATCGAAACAGCTGTCTCTGAATGACAATAATATATATATATATATATATATGTATATATATATATATATATCCACTCAACAGATACATAAATATAGATATCCATAAACACTCACACACACACACACACACACACATATATATATATATATATATATATATATATATATATATATATATATATATATATACTATAGATAAAAACAACCAAAGAGTACTGAGACTACCGTAATGACAGAACGCTGGTGCCTGTTAGAGGTAAGAAGGTAGAGTCATAGATAAAAACAAAATTGGTTCATGTAGATAATAATATCTCCTTGAAAGTTCTTAGTGGTTCCTGATTCCACCGGTTTTCCACTATCAGAGTCCGATTAAATAATATATCTGTCATACTTTTACTTTGTTGCCTAATGATATTGCCCTTAATACTTCCACTGTTATTATTATCTAATCACAGACTCCAGTCAGAACTTAATAATCGGAGTTCCCATTTGGTACTTCCCAAGTTCAAAATTGGTCACATTCTGTACTGATCAAGGCTATTTGGTTCCAAAAATAAAGCTTTGATGATGAAAGGAAAATTTACAAAAGATTACAATCTTTTACGCACCAATGATTTTAGACAACATAGATATGAACAATAGATAAAGAAAATATATATTTCTATTTATTTCTCCTAAAAGCTTTGTCTGATTATGGATTCAAAGTGATTTGATTCTTTTATTTTTGGTGCGGAAGAAAGCTAATTTGGTCTCAAGATTATACAAATTTAGTCTGATGATAGATTTCTAGTTATTTGATTCTTTTGGTGATGAAGCGGCTCAATTTGGTCCCTTGACCATACACTCTTTGTCTGGTCATTGTTTTGAAGTTATGTGATTCATTTTGGTGCTGAAGCTGAATTTGGTCACAAGATCGTACAAAGTCAGTCTTGTGTAGGAAAAGAACATTGGACACCCCCGAGCTTGATACGAGATTTGATTCTAAACTCAGCCTGTACCGGTTCCTCAATCAGTGTATCCTTGGGCTACACAAAACAGACCTTATTGAAAACCTAAGGCCGTCTCTTATGAAGTGATGGTGAGCATACTAAAAAGGGACACCGTTATTTAGTTAGCTTGTCTAACGCATGGTTACAACAACAGAGTACCCAGTAGGGATCAACTTCATTACACCATGTTCTGAGAGTCTAACTCATTAACCATCACCTTATAGCAAGTATATATTGAGTACACGCTAATCTGTCCCTATGCAACGCTATCGGTGGGTTATGGTTAAGGAGCAATTATCTTGGACTATTTGTTGGTTTTGTAATTCAATCCGCTCAGGATGTCCCACTGATGTGACCTTGTGCCAGACAAAGTTGAATTTAGTACATCCCTGGGAGTAATGGTTAATGAGCAAGCATCTAAGACCATTCAATAGTATAGATTATTCGGCCTGAGTGTCTCACTGTGGTCTAACAAGCAAATCTTTCAGATCGGGTATCAGCTTGGATAGTGTAATGGTTAACACGCCAGCCACACACGCAGAAAGTCGTGGGTTCAATATGTGAAAACCGCTCATTGGACAAAATAGTAAGTCAGGCTCTCTAGCCTTGGGATAGCAACCAGTCTAGGAGAAGGATAACCCTGATTCTAAACCGGGGAGAGGAGCCCCCTTAAGGCGGTTGACGTCCAATTCTTTCAGGTAATATTTACTGAGAAAGCCGGACAAAGTGAAGAGAAAAAAAGGAAGGGAGGAAGGAAGGGAGAGGTTGAAAGCATGGAGGGGGAGAACAAAAGAATGAAGTGTAAAAAAGGAAGGAAGGGAGATACCGAAAGAAAGAGTGAAGAAAAGGACGAAGAAATGAAAAGGGGAGGCTGAGCTTGTCTCCCAGATTAGGGATCCGAATGAGCAGCTGTAATGGGCATGATAACTGACTAAAGAGACGAATGAGGTTGAGAGGAAGGGAGGAATGAAAGAAAGAGGGAGTGGAAGAAGGGGGGAAAGAAAAGATGGAGGGAGCAAAAGGAAGGAAAATAAGAAGAAAAAGATGGGAGGGAAAGAAAGAAGGAAGGATTGGAGGGGAAAGGTGGTAGGTAAAGAAAGGAGGTAGAAAAGAGGGACGCGGGAGAGAGCGAAAGGAAGAAGGAGTGAGAAGGGGAAGGAGGAATGAAGAACAGGAAAGGAAGATGTGCAGAAAATGGAACAAAATTGTTCGTTTTGCAAGTGCAAATACACCCCAATCCCTGTCCCCCCTCGCCAAAAAACACCCAGTGACCCGAAAGAATCAAGATGGTCAGCATCTTTTGTGCCACAGTATAAACGAGAGCGATGATGATATATCTTAGTAGCAAATATCCGTGGAATCTTCTCGGGTTCAGCCAGTCAATGACTATTAGATATCAAATCTACAGCCTTTGTTGTCAGAACGAATCTTGTGAATTGTGATCAGCAAGGCGACTCTTTTTTAGAAAGAGTAGAAGCAATAGTCGTTCATCTTTTTCTTGTTGTTGTGGCAACGGTAGCTACAGTAATAAAGCATTCCTTACATATTTATGAAGCTTATCTTAGTCTAAACATTACGTACATGATTACTAAACTTAGTTCAGCCTATCACAAGGGCTAAAAGGTGTAATCAGCTTATGAAGATAATTATTGCACTAATCCTTCGAATGCAGAGGACCTGCCTGTCAGCCCAGCCACCTCGAAAATCAGCATTCTAAATTCTATTTTGTCTTGAATTGTTTACTAAGGTTAGCTTAGTGTGGCATAAGGCTAGCCTAAAAAGGAATTGGGTTAGGAAGATTGTGTCGCGTCATTCTTTCAAAGGGGAATAGAGCCGACCAAAAGTCGCAGCAAAACTGTCCGGGTCTGAAACAGTAGAACCTTCCAGATACAAATGTAATTCCAGTAATATCTGACAATCTTTTTTTTTTTTACTTTCTTTTGCAGTGAAATAAAGAGAAACCCGCTATCACAGTCCATAATTGAACAACTTTAGCGTCGAAAGTAATGTAAAAAAAATTCCATCAAAGAATAAATATGGTCAGAATAAGTTCTAATTATGACATCAGTAGCGTTTTTCATGAGAAAACGTCTAAAAGAGAATAAAAACAGAAACATCAGAATCATCTACATCCAGAAAGATAGAGATGTTATAAATAAATCCCTCAAAATAAGGGTCCCCAAAAGGTCAAATAAGGTTTTTTTCTAAAAAAGGAAAACCAAAACCAAAAACAAAAAACAACAAATACATGCTTGTATAAAAATGAATATAACCCTTTGCAATTTTCGTAAAATTGGAATGAATGGTAATCAATGAATAAATTACTTTCATCATTTTTAGTTAGATCACTAAAACTGAAAAAAAAAAAGAAGAACGGGGCTGTTTTCAGAAACAAGCTAAGAGACAAATTCAGCATAAAATTACATTGTAAATTGAACCCCACCCATGTACCTTGGGATGGAAGGGAGGCTAAAAAAACGAAAAAATTTTTTTCCAGACATGGTAAAGGGTAAATCTTAATTTTTCTATCTCCATCGATCAGGACTGTACGTGCGATACATACATACATACATAACCAGCGAACCAGCAACACCAACTTAAAAACTGATAAAACCTACCTTGATGTTGACTATTGTTCGCAGTTTCTGACAGTACCATTGTTGAAGAGTGCCGATTCAGACCCAAGCCAGGGCGCCAAAGACCATAAAGTCGTCCCTCAGGAGACGTTACGTCTGCTTTGAGAACTATTCTGGCTTCTGGTTCGAACATCGACCACTGGCACCAACTAAAAATATGCAACTTCCGATTAGTGACGAATTAAAGGAATGGACCTTTGAAAGATTGTGTTGCGCCAATTTCTCAAGGAAAGTTTTCTGCCTTTTTCCAAAGTCCTGTTTTTTGTTTTATTTGTTTTTTCCGCCGGATTTTGAACACTCGAACGGTACGAGAACAAAGAATGAAAATGGTATATTGGAAGATTGTGTAGCACCAATCATCAAATAAGGTGATCCTGCTTTTCTCAAAATTTAGCATTCATATCTAAACAACAGCATCCATCAAAGATGGGGAAGGGCTCTAATCTTCCTTATATGTGTGTGTTTATTTTTTCTCTTTGTTTATTTGTTTATTTTAGCGCTCCTGGTTATACCGTTTTGTGAACAAACGTGAAAATCGACATCAGTACTCAGCTAAACACCACAAATGCCAACTTGAAAAAAAATTAGGAAAAACGCCTTTTGGAGTCCTATTATGATGAGTTTAATAATAACATCTAAATTCTTCAGAATCTAGATGTTTCTAGATGTTTTTTAAAATCTATTTTAGATGTTTGCAGTGAAAATAACATGTAGATTCACCAAAATTCAGATGATTTAAATATTTTTTTTTACTTTTCAAGATGTTTGTTTTTTTCCCGGGAAAACACCAGAATTTATTCTGACTATATTCATTATTCGCATGGCCTCAAATCTTGACGCTACGGCTGTTCAATTATTGACTGTAATGGATATTCCTGTTTTTTTTTTGGGGGGGGGAAGGGGTTCATCACAACTTGAACCCCGATCCTCATCTAAGAATTATTCATCTGTCTCTCTCTACCTCGAATTAGGCATCTTCTAAATAAACTACAGTGTCGGGCTTCACAATTCACAGGGGAATCAAAATATTTTAAAATTGCATATATGTTTCCCGGTTCCGTAAGAACTCCAGACGTAATTGTTTTATCAAGGGACCCGGAAGCTTCATATGGTTTGGGGCACCACCAAGTTTAAATCTGGCACTGCAAATCTATTTATGTATCAGAGAAAAGAATACGCTGTTAAAACCTGCATCGTTATTAACACAATCTTTTAAACCATTTAGCAATATGTGTCCGCATCAATTTCTGTAATATTTTGTTTCCAATTGATCTAATAAAAAGAATAAATCTAGTGGTATTTACAATATGAGATATTTTAAAGTAGACCTTAGCTTCTTAAACTGCGAACACATTCTTACATCACATTTTTTTTTAATTTTGAAAGTTGATTCAAAAATAAAATAAAAAAAAAATAATTTGATGTGGAGTGACGTAAAGAAGAAAGAAAGATTCCTCTTTCTTCACTGCCTTCTTACGAACTCTTCGAGCATTTTTCGGTTTGGTTTGAAAAAAGTGATTTTGGCATTCATGGTACCGGTCGAAGTTCGTAGTAGATAATTTTTTTTCGAATAACTGTACTATTCATTCATTATTATGATCATTTTTAATCCTTACGAATCTTTGCCTAGTCTAGCATAAGGCCAATTATATAAAACACCGGAAGAAATTCTAGAACATAGTATGCCCTGAATTTCTAAAACAATCGCTACAGGTCGCTTAATTAAAATTACAGTAAAAACACTTCAAATAACTTGTTATAGTAGCACCGGCAACACTGATGCGTTGTCAAGTATACAGATTTCACTTGCTACTCAATAAGCAGAGCGGCCCTGTTAAACCTTTTGAGAGCTGAAATGGCGTAAAACGAAGCAAACACCGTTTATTTATGAGTCAAAAAAATTCTGAGCGACCCCTTTCTGCAAATGGAGATGATCCTATATTAGTCTGAGTAGTCTGAGGTTGGCTTGGTGGGACATATAGAAAAATGTAGTGTTGGAGTGGAAGAAGAAGAGGGTGCAAACTGCCTCTATAACGGCTGGCTACAAAATAAACGCTTAACACCATCTTCACATTTCACCTTTTATCGGAAAAGCGAAGTAATACCATAAGCGATTGATACCTGTATTCATTATCGTAATTACCAGTTTGTCACAATCTATAAATTCACCTGGATACAATTTTGCTCTGCTGTCAAAAAAAAAAAAGAAGCAGTCACGTAAAAACTTTTCGTGAGCGGAAATGGCATGAATCGAAGAAACAATAAACATTTATTTATGTATGAATAATTTTTGAGCCTCCTCAGACCGCTATTTTCGCTTTTAATTGTTTTCTCGAAAAAGCAAAAAAAAAAAAAAAACGAAAAAAAACAAAAAAAAAACGCACAAAGCGAATTTTAAAAAGCGAGGACCTCTGTATTTTATTTCATTTCTTTTCATTTTTAGGAAAGAATCTAAAGTATTCATTTTAGCCCGTTGTTTGAAATGGTAGGAGATTTTATCAGCATTCTTGTTATCTCTGAGTGGAAAGGTCCATGATTACAAGTAAAGAACCAAGGAAATCACACCGTTCATTATATCGGTAGAGGATTTATGTTTACTTAGCTTGGCTTAGTTTTGCGCAAGGTCAAAAGTTTCGAGCACCTCAGGAAATTTACCCATAGTGTTATACTAGCGAATTGCTATTGCAATCACCTCAGCGTGTGTAAAAAAATATATGGAGTAATGCCGTTTGGCTATTTACGGCTTCAGCCGTCCTCAGTCGTCTCATATTCCATTATTACTTATTCAGCCCGTTTACGATATGTAAAATAGACATAGAGGCGACAGGCACCCGAAGTGGTGTCACTCGTTTCTCTTCCAAGTGCAGAGTTAACGGGAACTGTATCAGTTGCGTTTGAACTCGGCTTGCCGAGTCTATTGTACATTGCCTTACTCGTTTCAACCAACCTGCATCTGTGTAATTAAAAGTTCAGTTAACATTCGTTGGATTACCATCAAAAGTTACAACGCTGCAGATATATTCTCATGTACACTCCGTACTGATAGTAATCGTGGTTATAGTAGCTTTAGTAGTTTAGTTGCCTTTGTAGTGCATGGAATAAATGCAGCTGTTGTTAGATTCGCAGTCTTTTTGTTTGGACTAACTTAGCAGCGGAAGCAAACATACGATGCTTATGGTAACCCGGTTAAATTAATCATCAAGGGAAGCCAGTAGAAAATTTATCATCTACCGATGGGAGTCTTATTTGGGCTTTCCGAATAAAATTGCAGTTTGTTTAAATTAATACAGATATACCTTGAAATGTGCTGTCAATTCGTCCGAAAATGGATTTAGAATCGTACTATTGAAGATCTCATTATCTGTTTGTTTTTCTCAACTAATTAAACTTAGTTACATTAATTCGTACAGCGATATGTTAATTATACTACATCAAATCCTGCTCTAACCCAAACCAGTTTATTCGAGTTATTGCGGTAATCTTATACGTTAGTATTTGAAGATAATTCTGCTGTGTTTTATCGACCGCTTGCAGTGCAGGCAAGTGAAGTTGTAGTTTAGTTGTTGTTCCTGAATTTGTGAATGAAATATCACTGAAGTGTTTGCATTCAGATTTTCTTTGAAAATCATCAGCAGGAGTCTTTCAACGTCCTACGTTAGACATAGACCTTCCTAGAAATATGCCAGATCTCTCTATCGTGGCGGTCGTCGTGGGGCCGGTTTTTTCTGAACTAGTCCAGATCGTCACGCCATCTGATTTTTTCTGCCAGTCACAGTTTCGCATGTGATCTGTGGGATTCAATGTTGTGAGTCCCGATGGCCTGCAGTTGTCTGACATTCTTGAAACATGTCCAGCCCATTGCCATTTGAGTTTTATATCATATCTATTTGTAATATTTATAGTTTTCTATAATATCACTGACTGTTTTTTCCTCTAATATAGCGTGCTGTTTTGTGATTTATTCCTTCTGATGTTGGTAATTATTCTCTCCCGTGCATGTTGAATTGTTCTGAGTTTGAGTGTTAAACTATCGGTCAAGTTCCATAATTCAGCTCCATAGGTGACTATCTTCCTGATAATCATCTATGGAGTTGAAACTTTGAATCCACCCGGCTTTTTCAGTGTTTATTGATAAGTATCTATCCTCAACGTCTTGTACACAGCCTATGTTTTCCCGAGGCTCATGTGAAGACTAACTTCCTTGCTTTTTTTCATTCTTTTCATCTAGCACAATTTTGAGATTACAAAGGTTCTTTACAAAAACGACAATGTCATCAGCAAAGTTCACTGCGTTATCGCTGTTCATTCTGATCTCTTCATTTTCTTAGTCTAGTTTTCGGAAGATCATCTCGCTGCAGGCTGTAAAGAGTTAAATTTGTCGGCATCACCTTGTCTCAACCCGTTTTTGCACTGAAAGAGCGTAGAAGAGTTTTTATGTAGCCCGATAAAGAGACTGCTGTGTCTTCAGACATGTTGCAAGACTCTGGCATATACAGGGTCTACGCCTTGTTATATGATAACATCTATGACTTCCGAAATTTCGAAGACCGACTTGAAATCTACAATTATCGAAATGGGCATTGTAGCCAGAGGTATAGAATTGAAGTAACCCTAAAATTTGCAAATTTAAAGAATACAAAGAAGTTCGGGTGCTTGGCAATTGGAAAAAAAATGGTCTGGGGTCTACGTTCGCGCTTGTCCCATTCAGCCTTTTTACCAAAACTAACAAACTTGCTGAGCCAGCTGGGAGGGCTAGTTTTTTGACGATATTATTGATTTTTTTAAAGAATTCGTATTTCCATGAAAAACATATTTTTTCTGAGCAATGTATTGAAAAAAATTATATGTAACAAGCTTGGCTGCTGTAAGGTCAGACTTCACTCCAACTTCTATTTCATCGAATATGATTATTGCAACTTTTGAAGTGTATATACAAAAATAAAAACTTATAAAAAATAGACCCCTAATATAAATGTATATATAAGAACCTGATGAGCTATGTGTATTTAAAACATGAATTTTCACAGATATACAATACTAGTCAGTTTGATTTCAAATCGGAATCGGAAAATGTCAATTTTATATATCAGTTTGCTTTAACGTTATCGGCAGACAAAAAAAATGAAGAGATAACTCCCCTAACTTATATGAGGATTGTTTTTGTTCTAGTTCTTTTTAAATGGATGAAACAAAGTCAACTCAAGCTTCTGACTTGGACTGGAATTGGACAAAAGTCCCTCTTGCTATTAGAGCATAAGATCGATAAAACTCTCAAAAACTATCCAAAGTTACTGAAAAACGCCACCACGGTCAATAATTGATCAACCGTCAAAATCTGAAGTCATGTAAAAAAAGATCCCACCGAAGAATAAATATGGCCAGAATAAATTCTATTTATGACATCAATGACGGTTTCAAGTGGAAGACATCCAAAGTAGAGCAAAAAAAAATCATTTGAAACATCAAGATTCTAGAAATTCTAAATGTTATTAAGATAACCAAACAGATATGCAAACGTGGCAATGCTTATTCAATAGAAGAGTGTACTTTTCAACGATCTGTAATTTCAATCATAAAACCTCTAATAAGTCACTATGGGCGTATAATGTATCTCTCACCGGCTCTTCACGGCTCTCCTCATCAAACCTTTCCTTTCGGCTATTAGTCCAAACCAATGTAACTTACACTATCGGAATGTAATCATCGTCATCTGGAACGAAAGATCAACAACTCAATAAACAAGAAAATTGCGTAGGAGCGAGCAACAAAAGCTTGTGTTAAGATGACAAGAGTCTTGGTTATATATTAATCAGGAACAAGTTCATAAATAACAGGCCTGGTTAGTCGCTCAATATAGATCGTCATGTAATCGACTACATTTGCAAGCCTGTCGTGTTTGGGTATGATCAATTAAAAAACGAATAAGATACTTCTCTCACCTCTCTGTCTGCTTTAGAGATTACTGCCTTGAGAGAATTTTCAATAAACAAATAAGAATGCTACCAGAAATAAAAGTGAATAAGCCAACAAAAACTTACATTGCAAATTGAGCCCCCATTAAAATATATTCAAGGTGAATTTCAAGAAACGAAAAACAGTTTTTTTTTCGAGACATAACAAGTTAATGTTTAATTTTTCATCCGTCTAACTTTATTGGCATGATCTGTACGTACGATTCATACATAGGTAGCCAGACCCACTCTAAAACTGATAAAAAAAACGTATGTTGACAGATTTACTTGACGCTTTCTAATACTAAACTAAACATCTGTTTATGTCTTGTCAATGTTAGTAAACAATGTATCATTGAACTGATCGGGGAAAATTATACGTTGTTTGTTTTGATGTGTGAATTTCTCCATCAAATAAGCAGTTTCGCGAGTGCTTATATCGGTGTCCGAATTCTGAAATCATCTGAGACAATAATTTAGAAAAATCCTAACGTATCCTATGCTAGACAACTACATAAACTTCTGTACATGATCTTAAAAGGAAGTGTATACATCGTCACCATCGTTGCCAGCCTTTTAGTGTTCGTTGTTGGACATAGATTTGTCAGACATCTCAAAGTGCAGGACAGAGCCAATACTTTGTCTAGTTAGTAACGCCATCTTATATTTTGGTGATCACAGTTTTGCATATTATCTTTGGAGATCCACGCTGGGATTCTTGATGTCCAACAGATGTCCTAAATTCTTGCTATTTCCCATTGCCATTCGAGGTTTCTAAAGAATTGTGTGATATCTTAGTATGAAAAGAAAAAAGGTGTCGTAAGTAATGAAAATGTATACATAATCTCGAAAAAAATCACCCCTGTATTGATATAGCACGTTAGACAGGCCAACGGACCAACGTTCTCTCTAATCTTTAGTAATCAAGGTTGGCAAAATTTTTATTTAGAGCATTTTGCCTTCCTGTGATAAAAAGTACGTGTGCACCTTTGAATTTAATAGTCAATCAATATCTTTCTTGATGAAAACTCTGTAAGCTCTGTACTGAATTTTGATTTTTGAGTGCAAATTGATCTCCCTCGTACACTGGTAGCAGAACGTGTGTGAGCGTACACACAGGCACTGCTTAGAGGTGATGATGAAACGGACTAGTAGTAATGACCTGTATTTTCACTCTCTTCAAACGATACTCACTTTAAGGGAATGTTATTTAGTGTCAAATAAAACCTTCATTCAATGTTCATTTCCCCTGTGATTTTGAAATTCAAAACAATTGCGGGAACGTAACAAATGAATATAAGGAAAATCTGGAAATTACTAATTATCTTTCCACTTTCATTTGTGTGCTTATTCTATCCTATCCAATTTGGGTCTTTCAAAACCATATAAGACAGGCTCCGACGGACTGGGGAAACAAGTTGAGTCACATTCATTATTTCAGTTCCTTGACGTACGCAAAATTTTAAAACGTTCTTTGTGTTCCGATGAAAGTAACTCAAAGTCACTGTCAATAATCCAACAACTGTAGCGTCAAAACTTGAAGTCATGTAAAAGAGATCCGATCGAAGAATAAATGTAGTCAGGATAAATTCTATTTATGACATCACTGACACTTTTTCATCAGAAAATATCTAAAATAGAATAAATAAATATCTAAAAACCTCTACATTGTGGAGAAGTAAGCCCCCTTCCCCAAAAGGTCAAAAAGTAACTCCCTGCAGAAAAATTTTCAGAAGGGGTCTAGTTGAGTATTGATGAAACTCTATGGCCAGGAGCGTTGGAACCCACAAACAAACACATGAACAAAAAGACACTGACTCATATATGAAAAAGATGAAACCTTCGTTATCTTTGATGGCAACGATTGAGGAAAATCTAGTAACAATTGATAAATGCCTCATCTTAGGAATACAGATAACTTGAGGCTCTTAAGTCTATTACTACTACAACTACAACACGTACCACAACTGCTACTAGATGTAAACAAGCAACATTAATAAGATGAAAGGAAAACTAGTCAACAAATAGTAATAATGGTAATTAACACCAGTGATCACTTGCAACGATATCGTGATGATTAAAACGAGTGGCCACGCTTGAGTTGATCCCATATTCGACTAATCGTTTTGAATTGGGACTTGGAGGCGAATAAGAAACCGTCAACCATAACTGTCACTAAAACTGTCAACATAGTTTTCTCCAGTTTTCAAGTTGGTCTGGCTGGCTGGCTATGTATGCACGCGTCTATATCGTACTGGTAGTACCAACGGAGCTAGAGGGCTGAAAGGAAAAAAAATGATTTTTTTTCTTTTTAAATTTTTGTTTTTTATTCTAAATTTCTAAAAATCCGTACTTTTTCTAATGATCACTTGTCAAGAAGAAGCGTCAGCAGTGATATTCATTGATCACCCCTTTTCTCCATCTTTTAAAATGATTTTACAATTGATCACCCTTACAAGGGATGCAACCAAAAAACGTTGATCACGTGACAGTTTCTATTGAGTGACTAACCAGACCTTTTTTCTTTTTTTCTAAAATTCGTTCGTGGGCAGCAATTTTATCTTAAAAAAAACGTCACGTGGTATTTGATAATCCGCTCGTATGATAATTTAAAATCTGCATTTATCGTCAGTCACGCTTACGTCATCAGTGACGTAAATGGTGACATTACTCAGTAAGAATAGAATCCTGTTACGTCTAACTTAATAAATTGTATCTTCACTAAATTTTGTATTCAGACTAATTCATTATTCAGAAGAAACGACCTTTAATCTTTAAAAAAAAGTATACAACCAATGCATCCTCCCTGCAGTCACCTATGGAGCTGAAACATGGAACCTAATCAAGAGACAGACCCACTAACTGAGAACCATGCAATGAGAAACCACAAGGCAGCACAGCGTATTAAGGGAAAATACAGAGACATCATTGAAACCACTAGGAAAATCAAATAGTAACAGGCTGGTCATGTTAAAAGAAAAGCAGGCAACAGATGGACATCACGACTCACATCATGAACCCCCAGAGATCGGATGCAGAACCAGGGTCACCAAATATGAAATGACGAGACGAACTGGAGAAGTTCAGAAAATATTGGCTCTGCAACGCCCACCATAGAGAGACATGGCGGAACCTGGGGAAGGTCTAAATCCAACGACGAACGATAAAAGACTGATGATGGTAAATATTAAAGGAACAATGAACATAAAACAAGAAGACGCAGCGTGACATAATGTTTTCAATAGTTTATTAGTACGATGCAATTGCAAAATTACTCAACTACTGTCGTCACTATTTGACGGTGTAGAGAAATTAGTATTATATAATATACATACGTTAGTATTACCATTTCCCATTTAAGCATACATCAATATTGTCGAAATTCCGGACATGATGGAATAAAAGCAGCGCTGGTCTATCGAAGACTGGTTCCATGAATTCCTCGTCAATTTGCACTGATGCAGTGTTGATGTTATGAAAAATAAGTATACTTTTCCCTAATACCTGTACACTTCCCAACGCAACATAACAATGCATCCTAATTTGTAGGAATTCACACAAATAATAATTAGCTATTGCCATGCCAAGGGACACAACTGAGGTAGAAAAATAGCATTCTATGTTCTGATGACGTAGTAAAAATGCCGAATTCAAAGAATAATAAAGATATATAAAAAAAAACCCCCAAAACAAATGCCTAAAAAAATCCGTTTGTGGTCATCAGAACATTATTCTCCAAGTTCACTTTAATTTAAATATCCATGTATCATCTAGGTACATAAAATGCGTTGTATATCCATCATTCAATATACACCGCCAATTCTGACGGAACTGGTAAACAAGTTACGGATTTGAATAACTATGGAAGCTCATACAAAATATGAATGCTTATCTTCATTATAAGCAAATGCTTTGGGAAATTCTCCCGTCCTCTTTGATTCCTGGTCACCTTTTGAAAGAAAATAGGCGAATGCTTGGAATAGGTTCGTAAACTGAAGTCTTTCAAATCTGAACTCCTAATCCTAATCCTAACTCTAATCCAAGCACTAATCCTTGATTAGATAGGATTGGTTCGTAACACTTGAATATAAATTTTCAGATTAGGTTAGCAGCAGTAGCACGAATAAAGCGTTTCTACGGAAGTTATTTCCCTTCCAAAATTTGAACGCCTCGAGCTCACTTATCTATTCCAAACAATTACCGAAAATACCAGTACATGTTGATGATAGTACAATGGCAAAATTGCCCTTAAAACAGACCATATAAGCAGAAAGCAGGAATTCTCTTTGACATAAAGAAAAGTAAAATTCTTTGGGATTTTATCATTCAGACAGAGTTGCTCATCCAGACGTGAATGACGTGTTAAATCGACGTAATCGAAGAGGGGGAAAATGAAACTTTCCCCAGCTAATAAATGAGAAAGCTCCCGTTGAATCCAAGCATGAGGCTGAAGGGAGGAATGAGAAGATATTGTCTATCATTTGCAGGAAGAGACATCTACATTTAAAGAGTTTTCCGGACAATTGAACCAATTAGAATCCGTCAACTTAAACGTTCAGCACAGGTTCTCTGGTTAGTTTCTAAGTGAGTGTGGTTGGCCGGCTATGTATGTGTACAAGCCTCACTGATGGAGCTAGAGGACTGAAAATTCAAGCATTTGTTATGTCGAGACGATGAGTTTTCTTTTGTTTATTGGAAATATCCCCCAAAGATAAGTTTATGCTGAGAGGGCGTTCAATGATGGTAATGGTAAATTTTGTCTGATTTGTTTTGTGATCGGGGAATTAACTTCGATTTTTTTTTTGCAGGGGATCATTCAAGGTGAAAGGAGATAAGGGAAATGAGAGAAAAATGGAGTAAAATGATATTTATGGGACTGGAACGTGTTGGCCCCTGATTTTCCAACAAAGGTATACAGGCTTCTAATACCAACCGAATGAAAAGATATCAATAGTACCAATTATGGTCTGTTATCCACAGCTAAAGCTGTCCTTAAAATGGCTAAAATCAGCTAAATTTTGTATAATCTAGATGTTATATTACTTCTCAAATAAGTAAACACTTCATTTATATACATATATACTGTATTACATAATAGAGACCCGTGGGAATTTTTGAGGTGATTATTGAAATCAATAGGACGTTATAGAAGAACATTAAGTCAGTATGAACATCTTGGATAGACCTTCAGGATCAGTTTCAAAAAATATGTAACAACATTTATCACAGTGGTGGATTTTTGCTTCTGTGACACAGAAGAAAATGTTCATCAGATATGGATTATGGTATATCGTTGAAAAGTTGATATTGCAAAAAATTAAAATATATTGATAGGCTTCAGAGCAAATTATTTACAATTAAATGATACGAACCCTCGTTTTGAAATGAAACCCTTATGTGGAGTAATAGCCATTATATATGTAAGGTAATTTTTTTATGGATTCGCACCGAAATTTGATTTAAAAATTCAATCGAAATTCATTGAAAACTTCTGGAGATATCGTGTGTAAGATATAATGTGATGTGAACAGATAGCAACAATAAAGAGTGATAGCTGAGAATGGATTCGCTTCTGAATCAATTCTTTCCCAATCTACTGAACACTCTTCAAAGAAATATCATTGAAATTCATTGAGAAATTCTTGAGATATCATGTGGACAGAAAAAGGACGTTTTGAAATATTTTGTGATGGTGACAGTTATTCAGGACTAAGTGGATATTTATTTGCTTAGCATGTCATAACCTCTTTAGTAGCCTCTTGCCCAACCACACGATATCTTCAATAGTTTTGAATGAATTTCGATGGAAATTTATCAGAAAATTTCCGAGGTGATTCACTCTTACTAGCTCCCAACCTCTTAGGTAACACTCTGCAGCATATTATAGCTATAGGTTTTCTTTCTGTCTACCAAAAGTCGTCAATGAATTTCAATGACATTTCTTGGAAGGGTTGACAACAGGCTGTAGAGCTCTCAGTCCGCACAGGTTTTTCATTTTAAAACAAGATTTTACGACATTCGATCAAGAATAGCTCGAGATCAATAGCTCCGAAATAAATGGTTCTCTTGTAAACTTTATTCATCATGAAATTTCCTTTCCAAAAATACACAACACGCCCATATTTGACAAGATATTTTTTTCTGACTAGGGCATCCACCGTAAAAATTAGTCATGATAAAAAATGTCGCTAAATTTCTTGCAGCTAATCTGGAATGTTTACCCAAGATATTTATACCATGGAATGTCCCTCTAGCATGTCCAAGCGTTTCCATCGGTTAACTCGAAAATTCTTACGAGGCTGTGTTACAGCGCCAGGACTATATAGACTCCAGAACAAACAATTGATGAAAATTGAACCTTCACCTTTATAAAACTACCAAGATTTATTCGGCTATCTTAGATTTTTTATGGGCTAAATTGAGAAGAATGAATCAGATATAGTCCAAAATGGCAAATTTGGCAAGCTAAGGAGAAATTTGCCGACAATTAGAGCATTGGGTGTGGTACCCCCAACCATTGCACACTGATTCGGTATGATCTTGAGAAGAAGAAGAAGAAGAAGAAGAAGAAGAAGAAGAAGAAGGAGAAGAAGAAGAAGAAGAAGAAGAAAAAGAAGAAGAAGAAGAAGGAGAAGAAGAAGAAGAAGAAGAAAAAGAAGAAGAAGAAGAAGAAGAAGAAGAAGAAGATGAAGAAGAAGAAGAAGAAGAAGAAGATGATGAAGAAGAAGAAGAAGAAGAAGAAGAAGAAGAAGAAGAAGAAGAAGAAGAAGAAGAAGAAGAAGAAAAAGAAGAAGAAGAAGAAGAAGAAGAAGGAGAAGAAGAAGAAGAAGAAGAAAAAGAAGAAGAAGAAGATGATGAAGAAGATGATGAAGAAGAAGAAGATGAAGAAGAAGAAGATGAAGAAGAAGAAGAAGAAGAAGAAGAAGAAGAAGGAAAGAAAGAAAGAAAGAAAGAAAGAAGAAAAACCTAGTGGGTGTCCTCGAGGGTCTGCGCCCCCTCCCTCGCTCGAGTTAATCACATTCAATATCTACACAGAGAAATCTTATTAAAAGTATCCAAAATAATCCCAAGTAACCTTAGAAAAAAAAAAGAAAAAAAAAAAAAAGACATCCACAGCCCAATCAGACAGATAAGATAAAAGAAAAAAAATGCCCCTCCCCTGATCAGCACCAGGCTGCTCAAATCCTTGGATCCCCCCCCCTGGGAAAATTAAAACGAATGGAGATATTTTTTTCTGCCACGACCAGATTCTAAAGAGCTCCCTCTTAAACCTGGAACAGACAATTCTACGGAAAATGTATCAGCTTGAGAGAAGATGGATTCTACAGTCTCAAGTTTTGGATCAGTCCGAGCTTTTCCAGACTAACAATATCGCTGGAGCAGCACTTACTACTAGCCCCGCATTATCGAGGGCCCCGCGCTTAATGCTTGCTAGCCATCGATTCCGACTCAGTGATCCTGCGCTTGCTCTATTGCCGTAATACTTTACTACTTCCAACCTTTATGAACGAATCGATGATCAAATTTATCGATTTTGGCCAATGCTCGTCTTTAATCAGGGTATTTATTTCAAGACAGTAATTAATGAAAATGTGGAATCTATTTGATGCATACACGACACACAAGTAAAGAAGTATTTGAAACTGAAGTCATAGCCACTGCATGAAAATAAAAATGAAAATGCAGCTACACTATTACTGAAATATCAAAGAGATCCGCCGTATTATCTTTCTGTATAACAAATGACAAAAATTAATTACTGGAGTACCTTGAATAGTGCAGTTTTTATCAGTGCTGGTTTCGATATAGTACGGTTGAGATATCGTTGTATAAATCAGATTTAACAAGTACAGGCGGGAAAAAACTCATTAAATCATACTTGGACTTGAGACAATGCGATTTTGAACAGAAAAGAAAATTTTGAAACGAATTTGCCGCATTAATCAAGGTATATCTGTACTTTTTTAAACAAGCGTTTCAATATTGATGGATATTTTTTTTTGATTTAGGGCCTCTCTATAACATATGTTGCAGTGCGTGCTCTAGCTGGATCCGAACCTGAGTTAAAGTCTTTCTTGCTTGAGTAGATTCCATCGCGAATCGAGCCAGTATCACTGCCGCCGCGGCCTCCATCACTTCGGCTACTGCTGCTGCCGCTGCTGTTGTCGGCGGTGTAGCAGGTGCGACTATCTAACGACAAGAGTCGCTCGCTCCCGAATCTACTATCTCTCGACCACGGCAACCAGCCGACCAACCCCCACAGCACGCTCTCAACTGACTAGACGCACTGCTGTCAGAATTACGCCGAGATCCAAAAAAATCGAAGTTGAAAAAAAAAAGAAAAAAGTAGATAACAAACTATGAATGAGAAGAAAAAAAAAAGTATTGTTTATCGCTCTGATGATACTGATGGAAAGAGAACCGGCCGGTCAAGTCAAAACTCGGATTAGCACTCACCGTGCCGACTAGACATACTGCTGTTCGAATTACGACAATCTTGGAAAATCGAATGTAAAAAAAAAAACATAACAAAACAAAACAAAACAAAAATCAGATAAAGAATCAAGCTATGAATGAGAAAAAAACAAATGTGCATCTTTCCTATGACGCTGATGGAAGGAGAACTGGCCGGTCTAAGCCAAGCGGCTATCGTACTACAAGCGTAGATATGAACTGATTAGATTCCTTCCCACAAAACAAGTAAAATTAAATAAATCTATTTAAAAAAAGAAAAAAGAAAGAAAGATATATCGAGAAGTTACCAAAAAGTTGAAAGAAATTAAGAAAAAAAAAAAAGATGTTTAATAAACAGATGTGAAGATGTTATAAACAGATGTAAAGAATGGAAGGAAAATATTTATAATAAGATTTATTTTATGAATGGGAAACCCAGGAATTTTCTTTTCTTTTTCCCCGGATCACTTGGCGTTGTTCGCTGTTTGGACTTAAAAGTCTACCAGGAAATACTATATTCCCGTCGCACGATTTTTCTGGACTCTCTATTTTAAGGTAGGGAACGAATTTTTCTTCCGTCTTTCTAACCTTTCATCGGGGGCGTACCTAATGATTTTTCATAGGAGGTACCGACAGAAAGGGCGAGGGGTACGGTAACCCCGTACCCCCAATTCTGTACGCCCATGCTTTTCGTCTAAGCTTTTTGTTTGTTTGTTTTCCAACATTTCTACGTCAGTTAGTTTTTATTTTATGTTTTTAAAACCAGGACTTCTCAAAGTTGCTTCGGGACACCTTCTTCGGGTCTTTTGAGGATTTTTAGGATCAAAGGAATATTTTTTAGATATTTTTTAATGAGTAGTGTTGTTTGTTTTTTAGGGCGAGAAAATGATTTTTTTTTTCGTAAAAAGATTGGCTGAGGGTTCCTTTTTTGATTTTTGTATAACTGTGTCAGCGCTGCCGGACATGTTACGGTGATTCCCCTAATGGATGTTTTTATTTTTTTTATGCTTTGATCCGCAGAGATTTTCTTTTTCTCGTTTCAATTTATGTGTATTCACAAGATGTGTATATTTCTGCAACTACTCAATAATGCGCCTGATAGCGTGCTATTGTGTACATGAGTTACATTTATGGCTTGACTCATATGCATGAGTGTGTGTGTGTGTGTACACGTGCGTATGTGTGTGCTTGTGTGTGCACGTATGCGTGTGCGTATGTCCATAAAGAGGCGAGCATACACTTACACACATACGTAAGCGACGATTATTATTGAGGATATACATGTACGAAGAGGTTTATTTCAAAATGTGTTTAATGCTCACATATGTATGTATATGTACATATATGTATATATATATATATATGCGTGTATATAAATACTCACACACACATACACACACTCACACACACACACATATATATGTACATACATATTTACATATATGTACATATATGTATACGTATATATATCTATCTGTATATATGTGTGTGTGTGTGTGTGTGTGTGTGTGTGTGTCTGTCTGTCTATCTGTCTGTCTGTGTCTCTTTAAACAGGCACATGTTTCAGGATGCCTATTCGAGGTAGAAAATAATTTCTTTCCTTCTAACTCTCCATTCGGCTCTTTTTTGTTTCTTCTTTTACGCCAAGTATCTTCCCAAGTTGCTTTCAACTTATTTTTTAGAGAATTCTCTCCAAAAATCCATTTTTGCTTACATATATATTCTGGGTTATATCATGGGTTTTAAACTGCAGGTGGGCCCGGGAGGGTCCATTTCCCCCCCTCTCTTTGGGCTCTATCAATTGATGTGAAACTTTTTTGTTGTTTTTTTTAAGATAATTTTATGATTACTCGGGATTATTTCTGTTTTTTCATCTATCTTTTTTTTTTTCAAATCCAAATATTAAAAATAAGATTGTGCTTTGCTCGAGCAAAGGAGTGGGGTAGGGTCCGGCTCTCCTGAACACAGCAGCACCCCTTGATTTACCCCTGACATATGTAAGTATAAGCGTGTCTGTGTATCTATCAACACATAAACAATCAGACAGAAAGACAGTCACACACACAAACACACACACACACACACACATACTTATACGTATATATACATAGGAAACAGATTGAAGCTATTATTTTCATACAAGTAAGCATCCCCGCCCACCAACGATTCATTCAGGTTTTCTTCCTCTTGTTTATTTCAATATATTTTTTCACCTCAATTATATATATATATATATATATATATATATATATATATATATATTTACATTTATGTTTACAAGATGTGCATATTTTCCCAACAAGTGCGTACATGAATAACATTTTACTTTTGGATTCCCATGCAAGGCCCCCAAAAGGAGGGTGCCACCAGAGGATCGGACTGGGACTTGGAGGGGACAAAGTGGAGGTTGTGGGTTTCTTGGGTAGACCCATGTATCGAAGTCGATACGACCATTCATAGAATAGGCTGACTACGGCGAATATAGTACTGCGTGTTAAAAGGGTTAAAGCAGATGAAAACCGGATGGCTGAAGGACGTGGGTGTTTCTGCAGTGTGTGTGTGTGTGTGTGTGTGGGAGGGAGGTGCGAAAAACAGCTTTCCTCCTGGAGTTCTGCACATACGTGTATACATGTGTGTCCGTGTGTGTGTCTGTGTGTGCGATCCGACATCTATTTGATCAAAGACATATATATATATATATATATAGACACATGCACACACTTTGAAGTCAGTTATTTTCGTACATATGTTTGCTCCCACATGGAAAGCTAGTGTTTGTATGTGCTTTTGTATATGTGTCCGTCCACGTAATTCTTTTTAAACATCACCCCCATATATATATATATGTATATATGGGGATGATATATATGGGTATATATATATATATATATATATATATATATATATATATATATATATATATATATATATATATATATATATATATATATATATTAAACATATTTTGAAGTATAATAATCTTTGTACCATGTATATCCTGCCACGAAAATTTTGACTTATGTTAGTGAGTCCCAGACTATTTATACACACACGCACGCACACGTTCACACATTCAGAGATGAACGCAAACACAGAGAAACACACACAGAGAAATTCACATACACACACACACACACACACACACACATATATATATATATATATATATATATATATATATATATAAATATATATATAATGCCTGATCTTAAAGTCATCATCAGATAAGGCTTTTTTGGCAACACAGCTGTTTTTTCACGTTTAAGAAAATATCAAGCGCATATTAAAGAAGAGTTATTAATATATATATATATATATATATATATATATATATATATATATATATATATATATATATTGAAGCACGAAGTCACTTTTGGATACTCACGGATGATATTGGCTTGTGTGTGTGTCTGTGTGAGTCTGTGTATGTGTGTGTGTGTTTGGGCGTGTATTCTATGTAAGTACGGTGTATGATGAGATTTAAACGAAGCCAGATCTAGAAAAATTAAGAAAAATGAATTTATTCCTGAACACTCACATAAAAATGTATACATATCCATACAAACATAAAAATATGTATATATTGATTTCAATATTCCTGATTTCCATTTTTGCCTCCAAAGCAAAACACCTGATGCTAATTTTGTTTTTACGGAAACTTTTTAACCATTGAAAGGTTCTCATATGTTACTAAAGATGGGAATCCCTCTGTAACACGCATTGCATATTAATTTATTCATTTACGAATTTATTATTTACCAAGTGAAGTTTCCATATACTTTTACTCCTCAGTCCGTCTCATTCCCTATCGTTTATATGCATATATATATATATATATATATATATATATATATATATATATATATATATATATATATAATGTTATATGTATGTATATATTTATAAAATGTTACTGACTCTTAACGAATTTAACCTTGTTTCGAAATCAACAAAGTTATTCTCATGTCTTATTTTAATATTGCTGTTGATCGTAAAACAAGTTAGTATAATCATGAGTCAATAACATTTTATGATTATTTATATAATAGCTCTATATACCTGTATCGGTCACTAAAAAATAAAACAATTATATATAAATATACATATATACATATATTGTAATGTGTATGATACAATACCATATACATGAATGTTGGTGTGTTCACCGTTGTCCATTGGTAACATGCCCGCCTCTGGTTCGGTATTGGGTGAATCGTGTGTTCAGTCCATGGCCAAGTTATACCGAAGACTTTCAACTCAAAGGCTAGTTTCTGCCAGGCTCAACCAAGACGTAAGCATGTCTTTACGACCTTGTAATGCGTTTGTATAAATATATACGATCATGCATACATATATATATATGATCACGTATATATACAAATATATATATATATATATATATATATATATATATATATATATATATATATATGTGTGTGTGTGTGTATGTGTGTACGTGTTAAATAGGAATGAATTATTGAGTGTAAATGTTTATTTCCCTGGATCATGTCAGTCTATAAATACTTATCTATTTATATACTCAGTTACGTTATCTATCGACATGGATACAACCTTTACAATACAATAATGCAAAATACATAGGCCACCATGTGCACACACGCATATACACACGAAGGAGTAATAGTCAGCTAGTGCAATACTAGTGTTTGTATATATATATATATATATGGGAACAAGAACAAAATATACAATAAATGTGTGTACATGTAGAAATACGTTCAGTAGATCTCAGTTAAAGAAAAGTGCTCAATACCACTAGCAGAGTGGTTATAAAATAAGTAAAGATTTTTTTTCAATGGGTCATTAAAGATTGTACATTTCAAGTGGGGCAGAATATACAATCCGTAATAAACCATTGAAAAGAGAATCATCACTCATTTCATATATATATATATATATATATATATATATATATATATATATATATATATATATATATATATATATATATGGATAGCGGCTGGTGACGTGTGGTAGTTAGCAATCTATTCTTGAGGATTGATACTATCTGTTTTGCACTTGTGATCAATATATCCTTCTTCATATATATAAATGAAAAGCAGTAAAATTCTCTGAGGAATAACCATGTTTAGTTTCCTCCAAAATATTCCCTTTGCTGTTAATACACCGGTTCACAAAAGCCTGTTGTAATTTTTTTTTTTGCGCATGCTCTTCAAATCCCCAATACAGTTGAGTAGCCCATCAACACCGTCCATTAGAAGTCCACCGTTGAGCAAACGCTGTTCCCATCTTCTTAGACAAATGTGATTGCTCTAACGTCTGTCATCTCTGACGAGCAAGCCTTTTCTATTTCACCATAAAAACTTGTGCTTGTTCTTTTCCTACTGCGTTCACTGTTCTACCTGCACAAAATCAGTTAGTTTTTTTTGCTCCATATTTTTCTCCTCCTTGGCCCCTCTTAGATTCATATTGATTTTATTCTATCACTGAGTTGTTTCTGACGATGTTCTTTTCAACTAGGCATGCATTTAGTCATGTTTTTAGGGTTCTGAGTGCAGAATTTCTAAACAGTGTCTTTCGTAAAGAATTGAATTGTTAAACGAAAAAAAAAAATGAGCAAATTTTTTCGTATCCTTCTGAAATCTTATTTAGAATCGATCAAGGATTTTGAAAAGGCTGAGACAATTCAGTATTCCCCACATGTACAGATGGACTGTGTTGGGGGTTGAGTTGAAGATTGGATTTCGAATGCTTTTATATGTGAGCATACTCTTTGCCCTTTTGAAGTTTGATGCTACACAATCTTCTCGTCCACACTCACCCCACTTGCTTTTGTGTCGTACTAAGCGGAATAAAAGTAAATATCGAAGGTTAACAGGTCTGGATAGTCACTCAATCGAATTTACCATATTGCCAGTCTTTTGGTAGAATACAGTGTTTAGGCAGATCAATTAAAGGATTGGAAAAGGGGATGACCAAAGAATAAGTTGCTTCTTTCATCTTCTCTTAGGCGATGATCCGCCCAAATAGAAATAAACGAGGAAGCGTAAATGCTACCAAATGCTGAGAGACCAATATAGTATAAACTTACATTGATGACTGATCCCCATCCAACTAAGGATCTTTTTTTTTTTTGCAGAAAGGGATGTTTTTCAGGAAGCAAATGGGCCATTTTTTCAGATATAATAAGGTGAAATGTTCAGTCCTACAGCTCTATCAATGCAGTCTGTACGTGACGCATATACATACTTACATATATATATATATATATATATATATATATATATATATATATATATATATATATATATATATATATATATGTATATATGGCAGGGTTTTGAATGTTGATGTGCGAGTCTTAAAGTTTCGATATTTATCCACCTCCCAATGAGGGTGGAGATTTGTCTGGGTGGTTCCAGAAATTGTCCAGTTCCTTGCTACTTCCTCTCTTGAGGAGCCTCGGACATCAGGCAATAGACCTGACCCAACCCTTGAAACGTTACGTCAGCACGGATGGTATCAGTACTGCGCAAAAGTTGGTGGTCTTTTCACATATGGAACTTTGGCGCAATACATTCTTTCTGTACCTATTTCCAAACTTACTTTTGATACTAAGTTTAATGTTATAAAGAAGTTCTTTATTAATATCAAAAACTATCTCCAAAAACTAACTACATAAGTTTCTTCAGTTTTCAAGTTGGTCTGGCTGGCTGGCTATGTGCGCTTATATGTAGGTATGTATGTATTTACGTAAGTATAATACGTACAGACTGCACTGATGGAAATGGAGAACTGAAGAATTATTATGTCAACTAAAACTCTTTTTTGACTCCCAATAAATAGGTCTTTAGTTAAGGGTACAAGATACAATGTAAAATAGTCCCCCAGTTAGTGTCCGGCAGCGTTTAGGCTTTTTTTTTTAAAACCAAAATTTAGACATTTTAGTGAACATTGGCCAACAAAAGGAGAGAAAATTGACATTTTAAATTTTTTTAGTTGATTACCCCCAATGCAACATACTGCCAAAAGACGTCGTTCAGGTGACGGTTTCTATTGAATGAGTAACCAGAGCTGTGTTCTTTTAAAATTTTGCTTGTATCTGTATTTAAGATTACAAAAATCCAATTCAAACTCGAAAAATATTTTATTAAAGTAGATATGAATTATTTTTTCATTTTTCTGAATTACCAAGCTTAAACTTGTTTGGTTAATCATAACAGCTTATGTATAAACCGTAATACTACAAACAGGCTTTGGTGAATTACATTATAACATATGAGACCGCCACCTTATTTCAGACGGGAATATCAGGCAAAAAATGCATACCCGAATTCCTCTCATTTATCAAGCAATTTTTTCCTAACATTCCCCAAGTTCTGGCCGGTGAAGTGCTCGACAATGAAGGTTATGTTCACCTTTCTGAAAAAGGCAGGGTTTTATGCTGTTAAATACGGTACAAAAATAGTTTAATTTCTCAATGCTTGTGTGAACTCAGAAGCTGCTACTGAGGTATTTGGAGAAACAGATTGGTCCTTTGAATTCTCGAACGAATGCCTACGGACCATAACAAAAACAATGCCAATATCTGATTCTTGCGAAGTACAATATTTTGAATACATAGCCCATATAATAAGACTATCTAATTTTTCTTATCAGGAACAATTGTTATTTGCCAATGAGAAAAGAAAAAAAATTCTCTAGAAATTCACAACGTCGGGTTTATCTACGATGTAGGCAAAAAGCGATAGGAATTCATGTTTTTGATATGACAACGTAATCAGTATTTGCGCAGACACGCTGAAGGTACAAAGCGTCTGACTGCAGAGATAATAATGATAACAACAATAATAATAACAATAATAATAAAAATAATAATAATAATAATAATAATATGATGATGATGATGATGATGATGATGATGATAATTCTCTATTTAAAAGTTGTCCTGTCAGAAGTAATATTCCACGTAAAGAAAGAAAAATAAATTATATTTCACGGAATGAACCTACAGATACATAGTCTTTGTTCAGTGATTCATCCATTTTATTTAAATTCCTACTTCTAATGCTAATATGCTGTATATACTGGTACACAAAAGATGGCCATTGAACAACAAAAAAAAGAGGCAAGCCCCAATCTGCTCAATATTGACGGTTACAGGATTTGTACGACTTGTACGACTTGCTGTTAGCGGCAATCCTCGAAAATTCTGGTCAACTAGTTTCCTTATTATCTGGCCTATAAGGTGATGTCTCAGGATATATTCCTACTTAACGGCGTCGGCGTTGCTCCATAAATTTCTTACATATTCCTAGCAAACAGGTCCGGTTAGTCAATCAATAGAAACCGTCACGCTTTTTCGCAACGAGTTGCGTGGGTATGATCAATTAAGAAACTAGAAACAAAGATGATAAATAGATAAATAAATTACTACTCTCACCTTTTGTTGGCCAGTGATCATTAAAAAGGTCTGGATTTTCAATGAAAAAAAAAGGGAAAACAAAATCAAACGTGGCACAAACTCAGGGATCAATTTAGCATGAAACTTACGTTGCAAATTTAAAATCCCTAACAATCTATTCAAAGGATTGGTTAAAAAAAATTTTAAGGCATGATAAGGAGTATATGTTGAAATCTTCAGCCTTTTAGCTCCATCAATACGGCCTGTACATGTAATACATACATAACAAGCCAGTCAGCCAGCCATACCAGTTCAATAACTGGAGATAACCATGTTGACAAATTTGGTGAGAGTTTTGTTGATGATTCTTAATCCTAAAAAAAAAAACAAAAAAAAAAACGTACTGATAAAATTCGGTCTTTTCTAAAAACAACATTCTCCAGTTTAACCCTTTGATAATGGATAACGGAAATTAATCAATAAATTTCAGTTTCATCGTGGTTGATGGGCAATCAGTTCGATCCGTGGAGCCAGGCTTTTATCTTGCAATGGACTACGGCTTTTTCTTTGCATAATATGAAAGACTATTACTCTTCACCAGTTAATGGGCATGTGTGTATTCGTGTGTGTATATGTCCGTGGGGGGGGGTCTTTGAGTGGCTATCTTTCTTTTTTCAGAACTAAACAAATTCCAATGCATGAGAGAAAGTTGAATTCCTCACAGGCATCATCACAGAAAGAGAGAAACAGGTTCAAATTATCCAATCACTTGGTAGATCATTGGTGCCATCGTAAGGTACTTTTCAGTGCAACGTGAGAGACTGTACTGGGTTTGTGACGAAAATTGAAAATGTCCATATTTAGTTATTTTCATTTCATATATATATATATATATATATATATATATATATATATATATATATATATATATATATATATACTCCTCTATTCAGAAATGAGCACTCTTTAAGTGAGGTAACTCATTCATTGTAAGCTTTTGCAATGCTCTTCCATACGAATAGAGTACTCTGGTGGATGAGGAGTTTCTGCGTAAATGAATATATAGCTTAAATTCAGCCGTAGTCCTGAGGTAGGATATCGGCCTCCGGGTTTGATGTAAGGGTTTCAATTCTGCCTCGCGGTACTGAATGGGATAATGTCTATAGCCACACTGAAGAGATGTAATACGTCGGAACAGCTGTCAGTGGATGACACAAAAATATATATATATATATATATATATATATATATATATATATATATATATATAAAACACTGGACCTGATTATCCCATGCAATACTAGGTGACACGAGTTGACACTATTTTGAGCCACGTTTGCCAGGTGGCTTGGTCCTGTGTTGACTGATTTTTTTCCAATGGTTTTCGGGCGTGCAAAAACGTTTGGTGATTTTTTCAATGGATGATGAAAAGGAACAGAGAGAGAGAGAGAGAGAGAGAGAGAGAGAGAGAGAGAGGGAGAGGGAGAGGTTTTGTTTTCTTTTTCTTTCAAAAGTGCTATAGAAATTCTTGCTCCAAGATTATTCTAAGGATGAACCTTTTGTAAAACACAAACGTTCGAGTGGTTTTTCGCTTTTCAACGTTTTGAAACGTCACTTGAGAAATAATCTCGATCTGACTGACCTTCAACAAGACTTGCAAAAGTTGGCCTCGCAATCAATGTCGTCCGGCTATTGTTGGGATATCTGTGGCGACCGGTTTGTCTCGGTATTCATTCCATTGTATTAGGACGAAGATCTTTAAATGTTACACGTTCCTTCAAATTTAATGCCTCGTTTGCTAATAGAGAATTTACAAAAAAAGCTCAATCTTTTGAGTGTGTGAATGGGTCAAATGGAGGGGATAAGTTCAGGATAACCTAGGGCTTTTTTTTCTTCTCCGAATTCGTAACAGAATCGTCCCTTTTGGTACTATGGTTACGACCCAAACACGAAAAACTAAGAGAAAACACCACATTAATCATCATCTGAAGCAGCTGTAACTGCCTTTTAGCATGTTTCGTTGGACAAGGACCTTCCCCAAGTTTCAACTAACCCCTCTATCATGGGCGTTTGCAGAGCCAGTACTTATTTATTTAGTTTGTCATGCCATCTCATATTTTACAGTCACAGTTTCGCATGTGATCTCTGAGGATTCACGTTATGATTCGTGATGCCGAGTGGTTGTCAAACATTCTTGCTACATGACCAGTTCATTGCCATTTGTGTTTTCGAATGGATTCTATGGTGTCTCTCATTCATGCGTTTTTCTGTAATACGTTGCGCTGACTTGTGATATCTCCATTTAATATTCAACTAATTTCCTCGTGCTCTTGTGTATTGTTCTTCATTTGAGTGTCGATCTTTTGGCCTGGTTCCATGTTTCAGCTCCATAGGTGACTATTGGGAGAATGCACTGGTTGTATACCCATCCTTTCAGGTCTAATAGGATTTTTTTTTGTTCTTGAAAGTTGATCTTACTCTGCTGAAAGCCTGCCAAGCTAGAGAGATTCTTCGTTTGATTTTGTCTGTTTTCCATCCCGATTGTTGTGTCTTTGTCCTTACCAAAATTCATGTGAAGACTAACTTTTTAAAAAAACGACCACAGGAACTGGCTTCAAAAGAAGTTACTCGACTATTGACCATCTCCACTCGGTAAATCAATTAAAAGAGAAAACAACTCTATACAAAATACCAGTCGCTGTAGCATTTGCTGACTTCAAGAAGGCCTTTAACACAGTGGAAATGCCTAAGGCCATCGATGTTATAGAATTAGGATCCGTTTATATCAGTCTTGTAACATATCTACCAATGCAACAATTTCTTTATGCGGCCACATAAAGACTTCGAACCCTTTCAGCTCAAAGAAGTGGTAAGACAAGGTGATGCCAGATAATCTGAATCCTCCACAGCTTTCCTTCAGATGATTTTCTAAAACCTACTCTGGGAAAATTAAATAGAAAGATTTGATGACGACATTTTTGCTGGGAATCAACATTATCTTCAAATAATGCTCGACAGACAGAATAAAGAAAACACCAAATTCACCAAGACCCCAGAAGATGCAGCGAATGTAATCTAATGTCAAGACCAGTTATTCCAAACGCAGGGCACACATCTCACAATTAGCAAATATGGGGCAATTTTGAATTGGGGTTCGGAAAGAAAAAAAGCATCCCATGGCCTAAAACTGTGTCACATCAAGGCTTAACAGATCAATACTTTATTACCCGATACTATTAATACCAGATAGCTCAATATTAATGATTACAAGTTTTACTGCAGATTCTCTAACTATTGAATATTTTTTTGTTGATGCAAAAATAATTTTAAAGCAATATCTTGGATAAGAATAAAATTCATTTATCGAAATAAAAACCTTTAGAATCTACAGATTTTTGGCCGACAGAAAACAAGTCCATCTATTATGGAAGCATAGAAATCTTGGATCCTAGAACCTATGGATTATTGCTGGTCGTTTTGAGCTGCTGTCCAGTTGTTGAAGACCTTCCCTTGCTTGAAAAAGATTTAGTTGGTCGAAGCGTTGTCTGGCGGATAAGCTTGGATAAATTGACTTTCGTAGCCAAGTTTGTTCGATTTCTGTAGGGTCATTCGTCTCTTCTTTTTGGTTTTTTTTTTGCTTTTCTTTCAAAGCCATTCACGTGACATGCCGAGCATTTTTGATTTTTCAATTTAGTGCAATTGTCAGCCAACTGTTGAATGGTCAACGGTTAGTTCTTCTTCAACCTGTTGAGTTGTGTTGCGTGGGTCTGCCTTAATAATTGCCCTCAGTTGGATATCGTCTATCACAGAGAGATGTCGGCATTTTCAAGACTGTCGTTCCCATTTCGAAATTTTTGGAACCGGTGTCGAGCCGTGCGTTCATTGGCAGTCTCTTGGCCACCTGATGGTTGATATTGCGAGCAGTTTCCGACTCATCATCTTTGACCAGACAGCCTAAAAAGAAAAACAAAAAAAAAGAAGATAAGTGAAAAAAAACAAAACTGCCTGAATGAATAGAGTGAAGTTCGCACTCAAGAACATAGATAATAGTTCATTCCAAAAATAAGCGTCAAAGTTTAAAGTAACAAAAGCTGCAATTATTTTTCCACCCAGTGTAAGTCCAAGCCAGAGGGTGATAAAAAAATTTCGAGCTGTCAAGGTGGGTCATAGAGTGTGATAGCAAAGAACCATTGGTCAAGACTATGTTGATATCTTTCTTTGGCATAGATGGAATCATACATAAGCAATCTGTCCCCGTGGACGGACGATGAATGAGCAGTTTTTTCTTTCTTTTTGTATTTAGAAGATTGTCTGAGAGGATATGGAGTAAGCGACTAAGATTGATTAGCTCTTCTACCATAACCTCTCTCTTCCCAAGCACAAAGCCTTGGGTGTCCGACAACTTTTGACCAAAAATAGCATGGCGGTTCTGCTATGACCACCCTATTCACCCGGACTAGCCAAATGTGACCTTTGGTCTTCCAATGTATGAAACATGATCTGAAAGGGGAAGCGTTTGGCTGACGTCGACGATGAGAAAAAAAGCCAAAAAAAAAAAAAAAACGTTGGACATCTTTGACAAAACTAATACTGGAGGTTCCAGGAATGTTTCCAACAATAGAAAAAAGTTAGGACAAGTAGATTGAGTCAAGAGGATAGTTCTCTGGTAGAAGTCTAGAATTCCAAGTTGGAAAAACCTGATAAAACAAGCCGGGTTGCTGCTGGGTAAAATCCAACTCTAACTCCGTTTCAGATCGAAGATGATTACGGTAACTTTCTTCTTGTATATTCCATTTGATAAATAAAAAAATTATAAAAATATATATTTTTAGTAAATCAGTCGTTTTCTTTTTTATCTAATGAATAAAGCTCTTTTGCATTTGTAACGTATATTATCTTTAAGATACGTAAGACTTGTAGGTTTGGTTAAGTCGGTAAGAGAGCCTACTACCGATCACATGGTCCTGATTTAAAATTGCGATTCGGTAATGTTGATTTCATGAACGTATCTTTCTATTGGAATTAAATAAGCCCTTACTTCATTTTAAAATTTTATAGATATCTAAGATTCGTCACTTTGTCTCGGTTCGTGAGAGAGCCGCCTATCAATAACTCGGTCATGATTTCATATTGGGGTAATGTTAATTTTATCCATCAGTTTGCTTTAATGTGATGGGGCAGACAAACAAATAGTGAAGAGTTTACATGAGGATTGTTCTTGTTATTGTTCTTGGTATCTTTGGTGTTGTTACAGTGGGAGGGAAGTTAAATCCAGCCTCCGACTTTGATTGAAGTTTGACAAAAATGTTTAAATAATGGTTTGCATCTGTCTCTGTGTTGGCGTATTCGTAAGTGCATTCTCGTGTTTGCGTGTGGGTATTTACGCATGGGTGATGTGTGCGTGCGTGAATCTGGATAGAAAAATAATGCACTCGTTTACCTCAGCTAACGAAGTTGGGAGAGGTATATGTGTTTTTGAGTCCGTCTCTATATTTGTCCACACAATATTCCCAAAAGTTCACGGTGGATTTCAATGGCGTTCTCTGGTATGATATGCCATGAGCTAACGAAGAACTAGTTGATTTTGCGGGATGATCAATTTTTTTTCGATTGAGATATATTTTTTTTATGGTTCGGGGATGGGGTACATGTATGTGTGTGTTTTCATCACAATATATCCAAAAGTTCTCAGTGAATTTTGATGAGCCATGGATAAAAAAAGAATTGATCAAATTTTTGGAGCATCTCAGGAATAACTTACAGTTACCTCGCTGCCTCGAAGCTATATCTGAACTGATTTCCATCATCATCATCATCATCATCAGTCTCTTAACGTCCGTTGTTGGACACAGACCTTCCCCAGGATTCGCCACTATTCTCTATCATGGGCGTTGCAGAGCCAGTATTTCCTGAATTTGTGTAGTTCATCTCTCCATCTTGTGTTCTGTCGGCCTCGGCTTGTTATGTGATCTCTTGGGATCCATGTTGTGAGATGTGATGTCCATCGGTTGTCTTTCATTCTTGCAACATGGCCTGCACATTGGTATTTGAGGGTTTTTTTTGTTAAAAAAAGAACTGATTTTCATTTAGTTACAATGACACCGGCACTGGCAGTAATATGCGTCCTCCGGCAGATTTCTGGTTTGTCAACAACTTCATCAAATATGAAGCATTTGTTAAAATCAATTGACATCAATTGCTAAGAAAGTCTTGCCAACCGAGCAAGACTTCGAAAATTCTATTCTGACATCGTGGCAGTTGGTAAAAAAAGGGAAAAGATATCTGTTGCTCAATCCATTCAGAAACTCTCAACCGACCGACCAAAAAGCGTCTTATGGAGATGCGTCTGTATGGATTTAACAGACTGAGTCATTTTCAAAAAGAGACACACTTTTAATACGAAACACTTTTCAATCTGATGCTTTTAGTTCATTTTAATGCGAGTTTCAGTTTTGGGCATTTAACCAATGCACATTTGAGGCTATATTTAGGACAATTAATCAAAATATAAGGGTTATTAAGTTATTAAAATACACCGAACCACTTCCCGAAGGAAAATATTGAATCAATAAACCCGTCCACCCCGGAAAAAGTGTCATTTATGTCTTCAACAGAAAATACACCCTGTGCACAAAAGTATCAGCACACGTCATATGTTTATCTGTAAATTAATTGAAATAAAGAAGAAAAATGATTCTATTTCCTCGTAAATAAGTATTTCAAGAAGCAATGTTTCTTATGGGACCGCGTTGGTAAATTTAGTGCTTAGATAAACTATTTGTAGTAAGTTTTCACTTAACATTGTTTCATTAAGCTTCGTTCAGTTAAAATGGTGATGAGAAAACAAGAAATTAAACAGAATACTGTAAAATAAAGATTTGTCAAGTCTGAGATAATATACTAATTTATTTACTGAATAGATAAATAAAAATACCTCCACGAGATTTTCAAAGAGAATTGTTTGTGCTTAAGTTGAGCAGGGAATACAATAATTTATTAATTAAATAAAAATGCGTCGATGGGCGTCTCCATACACAATTTACATTAGAAATATTCATTCAACATTAAAATATACATTCATTCAATTTATAAAAATGTAAGAAAGCTAATAAATTCTTTTTTACAATCTTTATCGTGCAGGAACATATATCAGCTACATTTTATTTATTTATTTTACCTAAATTCTCCTCTATATTCCAGCTGATAAATACAAAAATTGCCCTATCAATTGATTTTCTACCCATAGGATCTAAATTTGTTTAAGTTATTCTATAAGTTATCTATACTTGTTCCATATTTTTACATAAGACGGTAAACTATTCCAGTATTTCAAAATTCTTTGGAAGAAATAAATAGATTTGGTTTTGAGACTCAGTTTTTGCAAGTATATTTCTCGTCCTATCTGACTTATTAAAAGTTGGAATTACGTGATGTGTGAAGCCGTTTATTATCTCAAAAGTTTTAATCAAGTCTCCTCTTGCCTTCCTCTAAAATAATCTAGTCGTGCTAAATTCTTTTGATCTATCTGTATAACTCGAATTCCTCATGTCACGTTTTCTGGTACATTTTCTCCTGTACTGTCTCCGAAGATTAATTTCTAATTACCACGTCTAGCGTGTCTTTGGAGCGACGCAGTACGAAAGCGTTTGGCCACTGCTACAACGAGCGCACCGTAGAGTATTTGTTAATGGGTTTCTTCAGTTTATGTGCCGGTTTGGTTTGCTGGCTGGCCGGTTGGCTATGTGCATGCTGCGCATGCTGCATGTGAAGCCTGCTCCAACGGACACAGAGGACTGAAAAATTCAACAGTCACTCGTTAAACTCAAATGGCAATGGGCTGGCCATGTTGCTGGAATGACAGACAACCGATGGACATCACGACTCACAACGTGGATCCCCGGAGATCACGCGCGAAACCAAGGTCGGCAGAGTATTAGATGGAGAGGCGGGTTAGACAAATTCAGGAAGTGCTGGCTCTGCGAGGCCTTGAATAGAGAAGTGTGTCGAATCCTGGGGAAAGTCAATGTCCAACGACAGACATTAAGAGAATGATGATGATGATGATGATGATGATGATGATGATGATGATGGTGTCTACTGAAAAAAACGTCTGTTTCTTTTTCTTTTTTAAAAATGTCTTTAAATCGTTTTCAGTGGAAGATTCAATTTGCAATGTAAATTCATGCTGAATTGACCTTTTGAGTTGCATCTAGATGTATTTATGTTTGTTTTTTGAAGATTCGGACTTTTTTTACTGCTCACTTCCGAACGAAATGAAAAAAGCATCCATTGATCACCCCTTATCCAATCTCTAATTGCTCACATCCAACGCTGGGAGCTGCCAAAATACATCAGTCACGTGACGGTCTCTATTTAGCGCTATAGTAGAGATGGACCACTATCGTCAAAATGCTTTTTTCTGACAGAGAAAAAAAAGGGACATTTTTTTATATGAAGCACTCTAAATTCCAATACTTTTTGTCCATTTTAATGTGAGCTTCATCTCCGTGCATTGAAGTGAAACACATTTTTAGGAGAACTGATAGAAAATATATAGTGACATTTTCTAAAACACACACAGTCACTTCCCGACGGAGGACATTAAATCAATGGACTATCTTATGTGTGGTTAATATCTTAAACAAAAAATACACCCTGAGCACAAAAGTGTGTACAGGTCATGTTAATCTGTAAATTCATAAAGAAAAGTATTTTTTCATCTCTTGATGTATCATATAAGTACTATACTCAATGCTATATTAACCTCTCACCGATATTTTCAGCTGTCTCGTTGCGTCTACAATAATCTCGTCCACGGTCTGAAACTGATGCTGCACAAAACTTGAAAAATATGCATGCCCGGTCATTGCAAATGTGACGGTCACGCAGTACACAAGGTCATTTAATGGTGCCGATTGAATGACCCAACAAAATAGTCTCTGTTTATACGTGCGCATTAAGGTCTCACTTGATTGGTTTCCAAGTAACATTAACGCTGCGCAACCAGTTCTCGAAATACTTGAAATGTCTGGATACTTTCCGGGCAGTCGTCGTGTGATGCATCCTTTAGTCTCCACGAGGGTAAGATGAAAGGAATCACATTTATCATCATTATCATCACACGGTTTGACAAAGACTTTTATTAGCACCTTCCATGTCGACTTAGACTGTACTAACCTCTGTCATGTCTTGACTGCAAACTTTTGTGTCTCATCTTTCCATCATGTGTTTGTTTTTCTACTGCTATTGCTATTTTTAGGGCACCAGTCTTTTGAAAATTTGGACTTTCATCTTTTATCTTTACTTCTTGCCAAGTATCCAGCCCCATGTCATTTTTGTTTCTTGATTATCCATTTATCTATATTTTGATTTGTTCTCTGACTAATTTCTTCATTCTACTAATTTCATATATAAGGAACAAAATTAATAATTGCTCTTCCCATAGCTCTCTGTGTTATTCCGAGTTTGTTTACAAGTGATTCAGTTAGATTGAACATTTTGTATCCGTGTATGATAGCCGATATCATACAATCATTTTCAAATCGAGTTTTACGCATATTTTCAATGTAATTTTCAATACGTCTCTATAATTACCAAATGATTTCCAACCAATTGTTATACGTCATTCTATTTTGTTCTCATGGTCTTTCTCTAACCTCATCTCCTGAACTAAGTTAATGTGTTCCTTAACTTGTTCCAACACTTTGTCCCCAATTCTTATAGACTTATTCAGGATATTATCTTTGAACATTACTTTTGTTTCACATATGTTCATCTCTATCCCTATTTTGAGGTTTTCTCCACTAAAATCACTTAATATTATTTGTTACTCACCATTTATTGTGCTATTAACGTTCCCGGTATATTGGCAGTGTATCAGTTTGTAAAAAAAAATGAACGCATTGAATATCGAGTCACCAACATATGGAAAGCGACTCTCATGAAAGAAAGAGGATTTCTTAATACAAATAAACAAATCTCGTCTGTTCTCGCGTTAATACAGACAAGGACGAGATCTTAACACTTCATGTTTCGATTTTTTCGCGAGAATGTGCCGAACTTCTCAGGAAGAAAGGAGAACACGACAACAGAGATCGAGGAGAAGGAGAAAAGGGGATGATGCTGCTGATGATGATGATGCTGCTGCTGATGATGATGATGATGATGAAAAAGAAAGAGAGAAGAAGGATAAGAAAAAGAAGATGGAAAAGAAAAATTATGATTTTTATGAAGAAGAAGAAGAAGAAGAAGAAGAAGAAGAAGAAGAAGAAGAAGAAGAAGAAGAAGAAGAAGAAGAAGAAGAAGAAGAAGAAGAAGAAGAAGAAGAAGAAGAAGAAGAAGAAGAAGAAGAAGAAGAAGAAGAAGAAGAAGAAGAAGAAGAAGAAGAAGAAGAAGAAGAAGAAGAAGAAGAAGAAGAAGAAGAAGAAGAAGAAGAAGAAGAAGAAGAAGAAGAAGAAGAAGAAGAAGAAGAAGAAGAAGAAGAAGAAGAAGAAGAAGAAGAAGAAGAAGAAGAAGAAGAAGAAGAAGAAGAAGAAGAAGAAGAAGAAGAAGAAGAAGAAGAAGAAGAAGAAGAAGAAGAAGAAGAAGAAGAAGAAGAAGAAGAAGAAGAAGAAGAAGAAGAAGAAGAAGAAGAAGAAGAAGAAGAAGAAGAAGAAGAAGAAGAAGAAGAAGAAGAAGAAGAAGAAGAAGAAGAAGAAGAAGAAGAAGAAGAAGAAGAAGAAGAAGAAGAAGAAGAAGAAGAAGAAGAAGAAGAAGAAGAAGAAGAAGAAGAAGAAGAAGAAGAAGAAGAAGAAGAAGAAGAAGAAGAAGAAGAAGAAGAAGAAGAAGAAGAAGAATGTCAATTCTAGCAAAGAAAGGTGCGCCAGAATCTTAAAACTCAATTCATCGGCCTATCCTAATCCCTTGTCGTATAATGTTGTGTTGTGAAGCCAAACCCCCTAGGGATTGTGGAAACAAACTCATAATTGCACGTGATGCTCATAAAGAAGGATGCTAAAAACGTATCTTCAATTTTCTCTCCGAATAGATACTGACATTTAACTCTCTTTTCGAAGAAGAAACGAGCATTCATTTCGAATTTTGATAGGATGGCCGCTCAGTGTAATGGTTAGCATATCTGCATCAGAGGGAGAGGGTCACGAGTTTGATTCCCGGTGCGAGCGAAGAGCACCGGAAACTTCACATAGACAAACGTTCTTGTGCAATCAGCTGCTAACTGAATACACCCCAAGCTGTGTGATTTGGTTGGAAGGCATGTATCGATCGTCTTCCGGTTCTGTCGTCCCCCAGGACGGAAAATGTGTGTCTTCACCCCTCTCCCAAGATGTCTGGCCAACATGGAAGATCATGGCTAACCGAAACCCATATGGGTTACGCATACTGCAACACAACACATTTATAGTAGAATAAATCGAATAGAGCTGTCAATTAAACCACAAATATCGATTTTCAGGGATTGCTCAACAACACCATAGAATAATTTTTAAAAAGCTTATAGTTATCCCTCATCTAACTGACAAAAGAAAATATATAAGTAGATAGACAGCCAAGCCGACCGACTTTACGAGTGAAAAAAAAAAAACAAACGATTGTTGACAGTTTCGGTGACAGTTTCCGTTTACAGTTTCTAGTAGGCCTGGTTATTCACTCAGTAGAAACCGTCTTGTAATCAACATCTTTTGGCAGCATGCCCATGATAGGATCAATCAATCGAGAAAAAAAATGGGAAAAAAGGGGACGATCAATTAATAAGTTACTCACGCTGTTTGTTGGACAGTGATCGCCATAGAAAGTCAAAATATTAAAAAAACAAACAGGCGTGAATACCACTGGACACGGCCAATTTAGCATAAATTTACATTGTAAATTGAAAACTAATTTTTGGATGGGATGATTTCCAAAAGACAAAAAGCCCTTTTCTCCTTCAGCATAACATTCTATGTATGAAATTTCCAAAATAATGTGTGCAATGTTTCATTCTGGGCTGTCTAATATCTATTTTGGCAATTATGTCAGAGATTTATATCTGAGCCTGCTGGAGTATCCCCAAATGTAACATTTGTCAAATGATATGCTGGATGAGTTCTGATGACTTCTCTCATCATCAGCAAAGTTAAACAACGTCAAGTCTGGTCAATGCCCAGATGGGTGACCACTTCAGAATACCAGGTGCCGCAATCGGAAAAAAAGTTTAATGAATGACGCCACTTTGGGCAAATTACAAACCATGATAAATGAACGTAAATTGAAGTTATTCTCCTGGCATCGTAGTTTATAAACATGATGTCTAGTCAAATAATGTTTAGGTTCAACCGGCCCCATCACTCAGGGTTCAGCATGAAAATTCGTCTAGCTGGTTCCCTTACGCTGATTACAGCAGCAGCCCTCTCTGACAGGGCTTTCCATATCACTGTTTTTTTTTTTATCATGGCTTGCAATTTGTGAAAAATATGCCGAGAGGCCACAAGTTCTCCGAAACGGCGTCATTCATTTAACTATTTCCTTATTACGGCACCTGGTATTCCAAAGTGGTCATACACCCATAATAGAGAAATATGGCGGATCCTGGGTAAGGTCTATGTCCAACAACGGACGTTAAAAGGTCGATGATGATGATAATGATGATGTTGAATGACTGTAAGCCACTGCCTGAGTATACGAATATATTGGCTCCCAGAAGAGTTCACTGGCACGTGTTCTCCACAGAGCAGCGTCTGATTGAGAACGAACCGGGTCACAGTCTGGTCCTTGCTAGACAAGATGATCTGCTGGTCGGCAGCAGAGCAAAGCCTGAGAAAGTTGTAGAACAATCATGTTGCCATCATTCAAGTAATGACCCGGCTCAACGTTGCTTAAATTCGGCGATCTTAAGTGAACCGTTGTAAACACAAATTGACGGTATAAACATAGTAGAGATATGATATGTATCTCCTCTTACAGAGGAAACACATTTTTATGGCAATTTTAAAAAGGTTAATAAATTAGCCAAAGATATCGATTATTTTTGATTCATGTTGCTTTCCCCGTCATAAATTGGAGTTTATGGTAATCCTCGGTGTAACTCATCTAAAATATGGTAGTCAAACACAGCAAACAAAGGCTCCAAAAAGTAATATATAGAGTCAAAAAGAGTATAACTAAACAGCGTATTGATCGGATATTAACTAAATAATGAAGTTAAAAGACATTATTTTTTGTTTATAAACACGATGCCAAAAAACCGTAATTATATTTAAAATTGATATTGACATCCATCTTTCCTTTTAAGGTAAAAATGAATTTCGTGTCAATTTTGAAAAGGATTATCAATCAGCGATAACACCACAAATATTGATTCTTGCTAAAAAGATCAATCGAACTGCTTTTAACACATTCTTTATTAAATAACCTCACGGGATTTTTTTAATGAACGCGTAGTCGGTGTTCATTGAAAGAGCTTCCAACTGGGACCACAGTTCTCTGTAAGCTGTGCGCATGTGCACCTACTCACACATTTTTCAACCAGTGTACAAAAAAGAAGGATATGCACACAAAAGATTTCAGAGATAAATTACTGATATTTTATTGATAAAATATCGATCCACTGTGTCGGATTCAAAAAAGGTGCACACACTTTTGTCACAGGTAAAAAAAATTGCATACTATTACAATTTCTCGCACAATGACTAGAAAAAATGGGCAGGGCCCCATTAAAATCACTTGCTCGGTAATTTTGGATATCCGGGTAACCCCACAGGAGATTGTCTGTTCGGGCATGTACGGTAAAATATTTTCTAATTGATTGCCTATGATATGTATCTTTATAGTGACACGCTACAGATTTTTAGGTCACATGCGATGGATTTTGAAGAAATTATTTTTTGAATTTTTCTTCATTATCATAGATTTTTAAGTACATATTAAAAATTATATCTTAGATATCTAAATGTATATATTTGAGTGGCACCCTAAGAGCAAGGTTATTCGGAAAATTGAATTTCCGACGCTCTGAGCTGAAAAGGTTCACCAAGGAAGGGTACAAAATCAATGCATCATTCCGATAGTGACTAATGGAGCTGAATTATGGGACCTAACCAGGAGATTGGCCCTCGAACTGAGAATAATGCAACGTGCAAATGAAAGAATTTTGCTCAAGCTCACACATAAAGATCATAAGACAGCAAAGTATATTAGAAAAAACAGGAGTCTAAGATATCAAAGAAGCAGAAAACTCAAATGGCAATGGGCTTGATATGTTGCAAGAATGGCTGACAACCACTGGACATCACAGTTCTCAATGTGGATCCCCAGAGATCATAAGCAAAGTTGTGGCCCAAAGAAAGTGAGTTTGTATGACGAGCTTGATAAATACAGAAAGTACTGGCTCTGCGATGTCCGTGATAGAGAGTTCCGGTGAAGTGTCCAACGGTAGACGCTAAATGGATGAGGAGGAAGGGTATCACTGATCAAAGCCATAAATTCGATTTTCACGTGACTTAAAATAGGTGGATACTTTCTTCACGAACCCCGTGTCTACATTTATAAATTCTTTTAGAGGTAGAACTGATTTTTATGTTCCTTTTGAATAGGGTAATAATCGATGGACGAGTCTGTATTTCTTATTGAAGGACCTTCCGTGCAATATTAATACAAAAGAGATCCATTAGCGGAATATGACCTTTCATTACATCTATGTTCCCCCTCTTCAAAACACAAAAGAGATTCATTCGCCAAAAAATAAAACAGACACAAAGAGACAGATGTCACTGAGTGCTGTGTTTTGTACAGTCCTCTTTGCATAAAGATTCTACACCCGAGGAAGGTCGTGGAATGGATTGACCGAAAAGTCGTACGAGGACAACAAGAAAAATTTGAGTGTCCGAAAAAAGTCTTCGGATGTTAATTACCCTTTTCAAAATCATAGACCAGACCTCCCGTGCTGTTGAGATATTAATTCAGTTGGGATCCATCAACGAAAAATAACCCGTATATATATATAGATATGTATATATACATACATATATATATATATATATATATATATATATATATATATATATATATATATATGTGTGTGTGTGTGTGTGTGTACAGAGAGAGACACAGAGAGAGAGAGAGAGAGAGAGAGAGAGAGAGAGAGAGAGAGATGGAGAAAGATGGAGAGAGAGAGGGGGGGGTTTAATATTTATCTCTTCATCTATTCCGGTCTGTTACCTATCTTTTTAGATATTCATGCATCTATCTATCTATCTATCTATCTATCTATCCATCTATGTATCTATCTATCTATGTATCTATCTCAGTCTATTCATATCTATCTATCTATCTATCTATCTATCTATCTATCTCAGTCTGTTCATATCTATCTATCTATCTATCTATCTATCTATCTATCTCAGTCTGTTCATATCTATCTATCTATCTATCTATCTATCTATCTATCTATCTATCTATCTATCTCAGTCTGTTCATATCTATCTATCTATCTATCTATCTATCTATCTATCTATCTCAGTCTGTTCATATCTATCTATCTATCTATCTATCTATCTATCTATCTATCTATCTATCTCAGTCTGTTCATATCTATCTATCTATCTATCTATCTATCTATCTATCTATCTCAGTCTGTTCATATCTATCTATCTATCTATCTATCTATCTATCTATCTATCTCCGTCTGTTCATATCTATCTATCTATCTATCTATTTATCAATTACTCCAAGTATTTCCAAAAAAATTCCATCGACTTCATTCATGTTACAGACACACTGTACTCATTAACCACCCACAGAGTCCACAGAGGGTTGCAGAGTTAGACATCTCATACCTTAACGATGATCGAAGCCCACAATAATTGAATCGTTGATGAAGTCCCAAAGGGCCCCATTCATGGGAACCATTCATTATTTCCTGGTTCATTTATGTGACACTCATATCAATCCTCGATGATCACTCCTGGCTCTGCGGGAAAGAATCTTTGGATCAAATCTTCACATAAGCCTAAGTAAAGAAAGATGCGAAAGTAATGAGAGGAAAGTTTGAACATGACGTCACTTTGAGAGACGGACCACTATCGAGTTTGGACGCCAGTGACGGAGCTCCAGTCTCCTAGTCGAGTACTATATTCGTGCTAGTTTTCAGGACCACGCTTTTTGAACGATGCTGATTCACCAAATGGATACTTCCATCGTATCACACTGTACGTTCATACTGGGACTCGAACGTAGGACTTTCTGCATGGCAATGCGCTAACCATTACACTATCCGAGCAGACACTCCACTCCAACTTCGATTCCGACTGGAAATGATCATTGCAACGTATTAAATGCGTTTTGCTGTATAAGAATAATTGTCTAATCAGTGATTTTTTTTCAATTTTCCTTTCAATGAATAGATAGATACGGGGTTTCAATTTGATCAAAAATTGATTTAATCAAAACAAGAATATAAAACAACTATTTTTCTACAATCAAAAGTTTTTACATAAAAAAGGTAAATACGAAGTTCAGATATTTTTTTACAATTGGTATATTGATACATATTTTTTATTTGATCAAAAGTTCATTCGTTCAAAATAGAAATATTAATCAACAATTCTTTTGAGATTAACAGTTTATGCAATCAGAAAATAAGTAAATTTTGTCAATTAGGGAAAGTCATTGATTCAACGTAACAAAGATATGATAAATGAATTTACAGATACATAAGACTTGATGTTTTAGCTCAGTTGAACCACATACAAATCATATGACTGTGATTTCAAATCACGGTAGGGGAATGTCAATTTTATACACCAGTTTGGTTCAACGTGACAGGATAGACGAACGGTGAAGAGTTCACTCCCTTGAATTTGATGAGGATTGTTATTGCTGTTCTTGTAACGGTGAAAACCAAAGTCAACAACCATTTTCACTGGAGATTGACAATAAGCTGAGCTAATCCATAAGTGGGACATTCTCGTAAAGCCTCTATAAGTCAAAATGGGGTGGAGCAATTCGAATCAACTGAGAGGACAGATGAAAGTTTTTATAGCGTTCCCAGATCCCCAAAATACCCGACTTCTATGTCTGTCAGTTTCACAATAATCGTAACACCTTCAAGAACTCTCTTGGGCTTTTCAGATGCCGCGGAAGACGGATATACAGAATTAATTGAGGTAAAACACAGATGCTCACAGAGAAAAATCAATTCTATGGTGGCATGAGATGTTTTGTGAAAGTTGTGTAGAGTTAAGGTTATCAGAAAATGAGAGTAAAAGAAAAAAAAAGACAATCTATTCTGGAATCAATTGACGATGAAACAGACTTGGTTGATCTCTCAATAAAACGTGACCGACGTATTTCGTTAGAATGCTGTATTTGTGAGGTTATGGTGTGGAAACATTTACCGACAATGTACCGTTCTGGCAGGACTGCCGCTGCAGCGAGAGGAGGGGTGAAAAGACGCAAAACTCATGTCGGGATTTAAAATCGAACCTTTATTTTCATTTTTTGGTCGATCAAAAATGCATTGATAGTCTTTGTTTGAAGATAGAACAAAAGCCTCGCTCAAGTGGTGAATCCCCTCATTTATAGACGAAGGTCCTTCTTGTATTCTCATCTTTTTTACTAAAACAACTTACCCTCTTCTTCTACCAGATCATCATCATCATCATTAGTCTTTTAATGTCTGTTGTTAAACATAGACCTCCCCCACGATTCGCCATAATTTTCTGTCATGGGCGTCACGGAGCCAGTATTTCCTGAATTTGTTTAACCCGTCTCTCCATCTTGTGTTCTGTCGGCCTCGGTTTCTTACGTGATCTCTGGGGATCCATATTGTCAGACGTGATGTCCATTGGTTGTCTCTCATACTTGCAACATAGCCTGCCCATTACCATTTGAGTTTTTTAGTAGTTTCTATGACGTCATGGATACCGGAACTGAATGATCATCTACCCACTTTTCCTTTCTTTCGTTGATCAGGCCACAAAACTTACTATTTTCCGCCGTTACAATATCCATACACCGTTCTTTTTTTCATCGACCCCCTTTTCACTTCCATTCCTCTTAATACCTTTTTAATTGAGTGGCTGTGACTGGTTATCAATCTGCAGGGCTTATCTTGTCAATAAATCTACTTCAGATGTTTCTATCGCCTCTTTAAGCGCCTGAAAAAAAAGGGTCACTCAGTAACTTATCGTAAATCAAGTATGTAAGTATTCTTCACATCCACCCACGAAAAAGTATCTCGAACAAAAGTGCAATTTAAAAATAGCATGAAATAACTGAGAGAAAAAGAATGAAATATTCAACTAAAGAGTCCCTATCAGCCCTGATACTGTAACATGGTGAAGGCGATCGATAAAACAAGTGGAAAAAGAAGTGACCAATGAATAAATTACCCTTCAGCTCTTTGTTGGACAGCGATCACTTGAAACGTCTGAATACTGAGAAAAAAAGCGTGTATTCTATATAACCAGTGAAACCAAAAAACAAAGAGTAAAAGCAGGGCCCTTACACAGAAAACGTTTTTTTAATAACGAGTAATGGGTGAAATTTAATTTCTTCAGCTCCATCGATCCGTTCAAAACACTTGATTCATACATACATATCCTACCAGATCAGCTTAAAAACTGAAGAAACCTACGTTGAAGGATTTGCTAACAGAATGTAAGATCATTATTGCGCGATTGCCACGATAGAAAAGTGTAAAAATCCTGGGGAAGGTCTATGTCCAACAACGGACATTAAGAGATTGATGTTGATGATGATGATGATGATGATGATGATGATGATGATGATGATGATCCATTCATCTTAATTGAGAGCCATGCTCCACTATAAAGGGTCGTGAATTCGATTCTTACCTGGAGCTAATCGTTTTTTTTCCAATTCGTGCTGTTAATTTATTTACCCACTGCCGAAGAGAACTTAGCCTGAATTTAGTTGCGATAAAAAGTAACAACAATTAAGATGAAGGTAAATAGTCGCAACAATAAATAATAATGACTAAGAGTACTTCATCTATCCAAGTAAATGAAAATAAAATTCAAAAGATATACATTTATTATGAAGGGAAACATTAAAATCATCTTATAGCATCAAGTTGATACTACTTATTCACGCAACATTTTTGGATCTGGCTCTTTTTGACAAAAGGTTCTTTGCTTTTGAGCTAACTTTAAAAATCCATGCAAGCTAGAGCTGCATCAAGTCATTTCTGCTTCCTGGTCTGCTGCGCTCAGAGACCCGAGTTATACATGTGAATGCAAAACTGCATAACACAAAAAAAGGAGGAAATGTCAGGATGAGAAAAAGACATTATATTTCAATCGGGATAGGATGACATGTTGTCCTTTGAGTGGCCATATAGTAACCTTGTGTAAAGCAAACGTTCATAAATCAGTGGATACCTTTGAAGCAAAAAAACGATACTTACTTCTTTGTATTTGCTTTTTCCAACAAATGAATCCGTTTAATGCTTCGAAATGAACCATAAATGAACAAGAAAAATTCACACGTGATACCATAATATCCAATTCAGTGTAAAAAGCCAAGAAATAACACAAATTAGGTTAACAAATATTGGGAAATAAATGACTGAAATACATGACGATTTGGATTTTTTCATGTACATATATTTAGTGTTCAAAGCTGTTACACGATAAATACATTATTCAATTAAGACAACATAAATAAAATAAACGATTAAAGTCTCGTGGCTGCTGCAGGAATCGAATCTGCGACCGATTAGTAGCTGCTCAAACGCAGCAATGCACTTACCATTGAGTTAAAACGACCACTGGTAATGCAAGGACCAATTCACGTGGTCTAAATTGAATGATATATTAACGGACTAACGACGAGAAATCAGACGAGATAAGTTTCTATATAATATATTGCAAATTCATATATATATATATATATATATATATATATATATATATATATATATTGCAAAAGAGACAGAGACAGAGAGAGAGAGAGAGAAAGAGATAGAGAGTGATACACAAAGAGTAAATCAGATTAAGTAGATAGCACAGTTCGACAGACTTCTCTGAGGCAAAGGACAAAAGTTCGAGTCTCTCCGTGAATTTGCTTTCCATCTCCGACCCACACTGTTCACTCACTGCCATAGAATGACGGCCTGAGCAAATATGCAGTTGAGAGAAAAAAAAAACTAAAAAATTATGATGAAAGAAAATACTTGGTGATTAATAACGAAGGTTTTTCCAAGAACTTCAGAAAAAATATTCAGAAGGCAAGAGAGCTGATCGGCTGGTACTTTGCAATGGAAATAACGAAAATGAGATCTCTAGTCTGAGAATTCCTAGAATATTGAACATACTTTATCTAAGAACTTCAAAAAACATGTCTTACTCGAGCTTTATGCCGATATGGAGCTAGGATATGGAACCTGAACAAAAGATTTACCGTCATGACAACCTTGCAAAGTGGACATGAGAGAATCATGCTTGGCTTCACATGGAGAGATCACGAGACAATAATGTATATTTAAGAAAAAGACAAGTGTCTAAGATATTATAGAAACTGTTAGAAAACTCAAATTGCAATGGGTTGGACATATTACACGAATGTCAGACAACTGCAGGACTTCACAGCTCACAGTGTGGATCCTCAGAGATCAGTTGCGTGGTGGTGACCAATAGAAAGTGAGGTGGCGTAACGCGCTAGATAGATTCAGACGGTAATGGCTCTGCGATGCCCGTGATAGAGGGGCCCGGTGAATCTTCGGAAAGGTCAATTTCCAACGATGGACGCTGAAAAGCTGATGAAGATGTTAGTTTTGTCACCAAGTTTTGAATGTGACGTCTGCAGCCTTTCGTTCAAGATCTGAGTTTAAAATATGTTTTCATGTCACCAAAAATAGCATTGGCTTCCTATTTTCAATTTTAAACATTAACCTGCTGGTCTTGTAAATGGTTACTTCTGCGTAGTGGGTTTGATCCTCTTTGGGAACTCTATGCTTGTGGCATTTGGGCTAAAATTAAGCTAGACTTGGTAAATGACTATGTTTAAGTTGGTCTATAATAATGTAAACTCCCTTGCCCGGGGAGAATTCATCGTAGCAATTGTAGCTGAAATTGAAGTTGACCCATTTTCTTCTCCTTTTTCTTTCTTTAGATTTCGATTTCCACATAATTTGCACCGCGTCCGATGGAAGCGCCTCTGGTCTCTCTCTCTCTCTCTCTCTCTCTCTCTCTCTCTCTCTCACACAGACTGAGACACAGACACAGACACACACGGACGGCAGACACAAACATACGCACACGTACACAGGTACAAGAAAAACAATACAGTCCTTGTCCGCCGTCTTTGTCAAACTCGAATAAATGGAAGATTGATTCATATATATATATATATATATATATATATATATATATATATATATGTATATATATATATATATATATATAAAATGATATCTCGTTATCACGTGGTGAATGTATCATTAGACCCAAACAACGTACAATAGTTTAAACGATTAACCGTGTAATAAGATGAGATCATTTCAAATAGAGTTTTAATATGATTTACTGCAACTTAAAAAAATGCATATTTCGTAATTCACCAAGTGGGAGTAACTCTGCCTTATTTCTTGACTTTACCGACATAAAACGAAAGATTGCTAATTTGTAATGGAAAATCCTTTCTGTATGTGACAATCTGTTTCTCCCTCGATTCCACTTTCTTCCTCTCAAGGGTAATATTTCTCCCGTTGAGAATGTAGGCTGTAGGAATTTTATTTCGAGTCTTTAATATTGTTGTTGAAAACAATTTAGATGCATAAGTGTCTCCAGCAGTGATTACCGTAACTGACTGACATACCAAAATATGTGGTACGTTCCTTATTCAGAATTGCTGAGGTAGAGGTTTTTCATATTCATGTATTTAGGTGCATGCCAATGTCAGAATATTTCATTCCAAAATGAACATCAAATTTAGTTTTGCACTGACATGATACATTTATTTTGTATCATATGATTAGAGTGTTAGGGATTGTTATCTTTTGTGAACTTCCCCTTTTCGAAAACAAATAGTTTAGTTGAGAACAGATAATTTTTGATAGAATAGTTAATATTTTCATTAAATTCATTGTAATATGAAAATAATATTTTTGATGAATATTATTTTGATAAAATAAATTCAATCTATCAGTAGTATGTAATATGTATCTTCTAGATTTTACATATAATTCTTCAGAATTCCATTTCTGAAAGAATTTTTTTTTTTTTCAATTTTATATCGAAATGAAGTGGGCGACACTGTCTTTAACACAAGGGAAGAATTAGCACATCTATGCGTGATTCCCAGGCTTTTGGGCTCGTTATTAAAAGCCCCTGACGTTTGCTTAAGGTCAGGTCTACCAGATGTCTTTTACCACACAAAACCAGATTTGTCTAGTCCTGGGAACTAATTAAGTAGCTTCAGAACCAAAATAATCAGATAATTCAGTAATCAAACTACGCTTGCAAGAACTATGGATTAAAATAACCTTTTAAAATATTTTTTATGTATCAAGTCGGTGCCAAAATACTCGTGTTTTTTTAGATATCATCTTCGAAGCAGTACATCTCTGGTTATTTAAAAGTTATAAAAGCGAAAGAAGAAGCTTCAGGGTGTATACATTTTTACCAACTAGAATCAAGTACATTTATTCTGGAAACATAGAATTCTGGGATACTGGAACCAATGGACTTTTTGAAGGCGTTTTGATCTGCTGTTTCCTTGTTGCAGACCTCCTTTTGCCTGAAAAAGCGGTTGAAGGTCGAAAAGAAATCTGGTGAGTGAACTGAACGAGGCGCAGTTCAGTAGCTTAGTTCGTTCAATTGCTGTAGGGTCGAACATCTTTACTTTTCCAATTCGGTGCAAATGTCACAAAGTCGACGTTGCGAAATTTTCAGAATCAATGTGGAGCTGTACATTCATTATTGATTCTCTGTCCAAATATTCGGTTGATATTGCGAGCAGTTTCCGTTTCTGTACGTCCCATTTTGAAATCATACAACAAATTTACACGAATTAGCTCTACCCTCTTTCACAGCTTCATATGAACTGAAATGAATTATGAAAAGAAAACGTTCAGCTTGAATGAGTAGAGCGAAACACTCATTCAAAATGATAAATTTCTTAAATATTGCCAAATAATATTTCTTTCGAAATTGACAAATAACATAATTAGTTTTGCACTGACTTGATATATTCATGTCGTATCATATAATTCGTGTTAGGATTGTTATTTTTTTGCTAATTTCGCCCTTTTTTGAAGACAAATAGCTTTGGTCAAGAACAAAATTTGTCCAATCTTAAAATTGAATTAAAGATACCAAATGACAACCCTACCAGTTGGACTCTCGGTCGAGTTCAGTCTTCTTGAATAGAAATTTTACCTTAGAAAAAATAACTCTTATCTAATCAGTCCGTTTGGCAATAGACATCTTTATATTAAACCCTGTTTATAATACGTTGAATATGGCATTGAAGTACATGATAGAAAAATAAATGAGTGAATAAATACGACCTCCAACTAATGATAGATGATCTAAATGAAGAGAGCAAGAAAGTCGGCCTACACATGAACTTCAGCAAGACGAAGATCATGTGCAACAACCACATCGGAGATGAAAATACCAAAATCAAAATCGAGGACACAGAACTGGAGAGAGTGGATCACTACATCTACCTAAGACAACGAATATCCAAGAGACCCTCAAAAGAAGAAGAAATCAAGCAAAGAATCACACTAGGATGGCACGCTTTTGGCAGAGAAAGCTCAACCTTCAAAAATAAGAAGATTCCATAAAAAAGAAGGGTGTATAATCAATGCATCCTCCCAATAGTCAATTATGGAGCTGAAACATAGAACCTAACCAAGAGACAGATCCACAAATTGAGAACTATGCAACATGCACATGAAAGAGATCTGCTGGGCCTCACATGGAGAGACCACAAGATAGCACAGTACGTCAGGTAAAAGACAAGAGTCATAGATATCATAAAATCAATTAAAAATCTCAAATGGTAGTAGGCTGGCCATGTTGCACGAATGACAGATAACCAATGGACATTGTGACTCACTACATGGATCCCCTGAGATCAAATGTGCAACCGAGGCCAGCAGAATATTAAATGAAGAAACGAGCTAGGCAAATTCAGAAATTACTGTGTGGCAGATCCTGGGGAAGGTCTATATTCAACGACGGACGTTGTAAAACTGATGATGATGATGCTACGTTGATAGAAAAAAAAGATTTTCAGAACCATTTTGCAAAACTATATATTATTCTGCTTGTATGTAAAACTGTTATGCTTTCTGATTATGTATATTCACTTATTCTCACAACAATAACATGCATCGATTTATTTGATTCAACATACGCTTGAGCTTTATTACTTATTTTGCAAGATTTTATACTTTAATTGTTGACAGAAAAATGTAAGGTAATGGTTAACACCCATGGAAAACTAATCTAAATAATTGAAACAGATCCTTGCAAATTGTGATTTTGAATATTTTTTCTGTTTTATATCGTGCCAAATGGTTTCTTAAAAGGTTTTTCGTACGAGTTTAAATTACTTTTGATTTTTATTATTTTTCACGTTATCTGACACTCATCATCATCTTTTTTTATCTCAATGAATGAAGTGGGTAACTGCTATCACCTAATAAAATGATGTCACGATAACACAGGGACTTCAATTTTTCTGCTATTTGTTCAAGGAGAAATAAGTTGACTTGAGAATAGGAGAGAAAAAGAGATAGAAGGAGGTAGAGGAATTGAGAGAGAGAGAGAGAAAGAGAGAGAGAGAGAGAGAGAAATGAAGTAAGCGTAAAAAGTGAAACAGAAATCTGAACAGTGCTTTCGTTTTTTTGTTTATTTCATTTGATATTTGTTTTGTATTATATACATATATATAACTCATGGATAAAACATTAAAATCTTATACTGATCTTAATTCTTTGGTAGCTGTTTCGATTTAAACCGTGGAATGTCCACAGGTTATCACTAGTTTTGATCTCAGTGCTCGTAATTTTCCGAAGAAATGAGGAATATTCATGATTTTATACATTATTTGATGAATATTTTAATCTTTTTCTTGCTTTATCTTACTGGATATTTGACAAACCTTTTGTTGAATCCTATATTTCTATTCAAACGAAATATATTTATCGAAGGCGCCCTTTCGTCAACCTGACATTCGGACGATGTCCATCCTCTCGAGCAGGAATTTTGTCAACGGAAAAAAAGACCTTTCTTATCTGATTTATTCATTTGACAGCGTCATCTTTATATTAAACCCCGCTTAAGTTACGTTGACAGCAGAAGAGTTTCATGTATCCGAACTTTGACAGTATCTATAATGACTTCTTTGCTTGCTATTATGGATGGTCATAAAAATTGTCAAAATCTTTCCCGATCTCTTTTCTACAAAGGAAGGAAAAAAAATGGCTCGACGAAACGTTATCTAAAAATGTTACTTTCACATACTTGTAACTAACGTGAAGATTCATCATGAATGACCTATATTCCTCAGTAGGAAAATGACTATTCATTTTTTTTACTTTTTTCTGGGTAAGTTAAGAATTTCAGCGAGCAAGTTGGAAAAATCCAATGACTGAAAAAATTTACCTTAGCTGCAATTGAAGCAGAATCAGTGATTATTTGAGCATTAGTCTTCATTGATTCAGTTTTCTTGCTGTTGTTTTGAATTTGCTCGCTGTATTTTTTAATTTTTTCGAGGTTGCTTCGATTTGTCTGACGTATTTTTTTTTAATTTGCCTACTGTATTTTTTCACTTGCTAGTCGTAATTTTTAACCTGTAAGGGAAGATATATAGACAGAAAAAATGTTGTCAG